>JBBPCX010069352.1:0-11442 GCA_037974365.1 Hydrocynus forskahlii
TGTGTGTGTGTGTGTGTGTGTGTGGGTGTGTGTGTGTGTGTGTGTGTGTGTGTGTGTGTGTGTGTGTGTGAGTGTGTATGTGAGAGAGAGAGGGAGTGTGTGTCTGCGTTTGGTCTGCTCTAGTGATACATGCTAATCAGATTAGCCACATCGGTGCTCAAAAAGTTTTTCTCAGCATCAGGTGCTGTTTGTCCTCCTTTTCTTTTATTCTGTTCAGTGTTCAAGAAACACACACACACACACACACACACACACAAGTGCTTCGGTTTTATGGTAAGACTGCCAGTTGAACTGCACTTCATAGTGCATATATAATACACACACACGCTACATGCTAGAAGTTTGGACCCAACCTCAGATCTGATGCTCTTTCAAAGTTTTATTTCAAGAAAACACATATACCTACAACAAATGTCACTGACTGTAAGTTCAGTTTAATGAATGTGAAAGTTTCTGTACAAGTTTCATCAAAATACCCCCCCCCTTATCACAGCAACACAGTTTCACCACCTTGTGTCCAAACCCTCCCAGCACCTTTTCAAGTGGCAAACAGTTCTGTCTGATTTTCTGGACCATTTGGAACTTGTGGGTCTCCAGCTGGTCCCTGCAGCTCAATGGGAGAAAGATCTGGAGACTTGGGAGGACTCTCTAAACTTTCTGCTCTTCTCTGGACTGGAGAGAATTTTGGCACAGTTTTGAAGACACTTGGGATCATTATCCTGTTGAAGAATTTTGTTCAGTGATCCATAAACCAGAAGGAACTGTGTGATGTTGAAGAACTGATTGATACTTTTTTCATGATCAACACAAAGTGAACGTCAGTCACTAAAGACAGGCCTGATGTGTCTTTTCAAAACCAGCAGTGGTTAAATAATGTGTTTATACAGACAATAAAACACTGAACCAGCCAGTTTGTCACTGACTATAGCGTAAGCTGTAAACCCAGTGTGGCGTGGTCAGTGAACCCAAACGTGGGCTCTATACTTCTGGGTCCTCGTAGCTGTCACATAACCGATGTGCATGATACAGTTACACTTCTGATGTTTTCTTGTAATAAAAATTTGAAAGAGCAACCTGGTGTTTATTTTTCATAAAATCCCACGGTGAGCCCAAACTACTGTCCTGTAGTGTCCATTGCAGTGTAAGACACAACAATGAGTATTAAAACATGTCCAGTATTATTGGTCCCCCTCGTTCCCCCAGATCAGCTCTGACCCATCGAGGTCTGGACTCCACAAGAACCTCTGAAGGTCTGTGGTTCTACAGCAGATCCTTTAAGCCCTGTAAGCTGTGAGGTGGTTCCTCCATGTATCAGACTAGTTTGCCTCACAGAAGCTCATTGGGATTGAGATCTGGGGAATCTGGAGGCATCTTGAGCTTTTTGTGATGTTCCTCAAACGGTTCCTGAACAGTGTCTGCAGTGTGGGGGTGATCGTCCTGCTGAAAGAGGAACTGCCATAAGGAACAGTGTCTCCATGAAGGGTAAACCTGGTCTGCAGTGATGTTTAGGTAGGTCAGCCACGTCAAAGTAATGTCCACATGAATGCTGGACCCACAGAATGTAAATGAAAACGTGATCCATCAAACCAGCCCACCTTCTTCCATCACTCCATGGTCTAGTTCTCACTGTAGGACCTTTCGGTGGTGGACAGGGCGCAGCATGGGACCAGTCTTCAGCTAAGCAGCCCAATATGCAGCAGGGGGCGCTGCACTGTGTGTTCTGACCCCTTTCTGTCAAAACAGCATGAACTTCTTTAGCACCGGGTGGAGTGGTCTTCACTCTCCACGACCTTCAGTAAACCTCGGGTGCTCAGGGCCTTGTCACTGGATCTCTGGTGTCTATCCTTTTGGAAGGTTCTGACTACTTTACACCACAAGACCTGCTGTGCTGGAGATGTAGAGTCGTCCAGAAATCACAGTTTGGTTCTTCTCAAAGAGACTCAGATCCTTTCGCCCATTTTTCTGCTGCCCCCCAACAGGAGAATATCATCCTCACACTTGACAGGAGACACTGGAACCAGATTGTCAGTGTTCTTCAATGAGGTTAATGTTTACGTTTAGATGGAAACAGTTAAAACGCTCGGCTGACTCACAGTTTTTGGAGCACTTTCTGCAGAACTGCTCCTGTCATGCTTCGTTTCTGACACCTGCTGTAAGAACTGTAATCGCTTGAGTCTATTTTTGTTCGGATCCGTGAAAAGAAACACTTGGAGCTCAATATCAGTCTATATTTATCTGGAGCGTCTGCAGAAAACCTGCCTGTTTTTCCAGAGCACATTGTAGACTTTATTGTGTCCTGAAGGGGGCACCTCTGAAGAAATATGTTCATCTGCTGGCTAATTTGGGCCACAGAGAACACAGAAAATTGTCACAGAAACCTCTGTTTACTCATTTTTGATGCTGTTTAATTCACTTCTGAGTCCACAAATTCTGGAGCTATGAGGTTAACATCACTGACTGAAAACATAAATAGTCACCCAAATCTTTTACTGTAAACACAAAGCCAAAACCTCAAACCACATCCAGCTCTTCATTAAGGTGAATCAGACTTGTGGACGTGGTTCAGTGTGAACTGTAGACGGTCTGTATGTGTGTGTGTGTATGTGTGTGTATTTGTGTGTGTTCAGGGTGGGTGTTGGTAGATCAGCAAGTGTTAATCTGGACACAGAACCATCCAGCACAAACACAGTCAGAACAGATGGTACACACAGCAAGGAGAGAGGAAACACACACACACGCACACACACGCACACACACATACACAGACAGACAAACGTGCACACACATACACATATATACATATACCACACACACACACACACACACACACACACACACACACACACACACACACATACAGGGGTTGACATAAGTGGTACACAAGTACACATTAACTCCACGGCCTGCCCCGGTATGAGACAACCCCCCCCCCCCACACACACACACACACTAAACGTACTATATATAAACACATACACAACTCACTACAAACTACACACAAACACACACACAAATATACTACATACCATACATAAACACATACACAACTCACTACAAACTACACTCAAAAACACAAACAAATATACTATGTACTATACATAAACACACACACAACTATACTACATACTATACACAAATGCACATACACACAAATGTACTACATACTATACACAAACACACATACAAATATACTTCATACTACACAAACACACACGAAAATATACTACATACTATACACACACATACACACACAAATATACTTCATACTACACGCAAACACACAAATATACTACATACCACACACACACACACACACACACACACACGGTGAGGTGATACTAAGGGATGTGAGTTTATCTGTTCAGTAAACAGACAGAGCGTTTACGGAGCCACTACACGTTAATGAGTCGACTTTAAAGGTAATGAATACGTGTGCACACACACATTTTGTCTCTGGTAGTATATGCACATGAATAACAGTTTCAACTCAGAGGTGTTACAGTTTAGTGTGTGTTACTGTTAGTAAGGTGTGTGTGAGTGTGTATATGTGTGTGTTACGTTGAAGACATGCTGAAAAGATGTTTGGAAACACAGCCTTCCTCCGTCAGTAAATATGCAGATTAGTGTCCAGTCACCCAAAAAAATTCAAGCAGATTCAAGAACCGAAATTAAACAAGCTTATCTGTTATGTAATAACTATGTAAATAAAATAAACATTTATGTGTTTACACTTAAGAGACAAATGTTTTACAAATTTTAAGCAAATCTCTGAAGGAATCTGTAAATTAAATTGGAAATTAATGAGCAAATTCCTGAAGATGACATCATATGGCTACAGCTGAGGGAGCGAGAGAAGAGAGATGGAGAGATGGAGGGATTTTCTCCCTTATCAGAATCAGAAAACTTTACTGATCCCGAAGGAAACCGCAAAGACACACTGAGACACAGAGACAAGAACAATATAAACTATGTGTATTTCTGTGAGAAAGTTTCCAGCGTGATTATGTGGTTGCTATAAAAACCAGTGTTTGGAGACACAGGCATTGGTTTTATGACTAAAAAAGTTTGTGTTAAAAAATTCTGCTCACAGCGGGGTGTTGAACCGGAGTCTCTTCTTGTTTTATCGCTGAACCACAGAGGTGGGGGTTAACTCACTGTCACTTACCAAGATAGCTATGGTTAAGGACAGCTGAAAACGGGTGGAGCGAATCACATTCACCTGAAAACAGGTGGGAAAAGCACATGTTTATTTTTTATTAAACCACAACAAACAGTGACACACGTCTTTTTTGTAACTGACCTGAGCTTGAGTGTCTTGAAGTCTATTTATGAGTCTGCTGCGTGTTTAGTAAGACTGATTTGTTGCTCCATGTTTTGATGCTTTCTGTCCGCCATATCTGTGATGTCAGAATGCTCGCTCCAAGACTCTCTCTCCCATATATTCTGTCAAGGTGACTCGCCCTTCTTCTCGCTCTCCTCAGACATTACTGAGGTGAATCGACCACAAAAATCTATTTTTTAAACAAGCCCTGATCAGCAGATCAAAAATCTGAATACAGATTGTGTATTGTGTGTGTGGGTGTGTGTGTGTGTGTAGGTGCTGTGCAGTAACAGTGTGTTGGACTCGTCGGAGTACTGGCTGAAGAATGAGAAAACACTCTGCAGAGTCGGATTCCTGGAGGACCAACACGAGGGGGGCTGCACCGTAAGTCTCACACACACAAGTGTGCGTGTGTGTTTGTGTGTGAGTGTGTGTGTATGAGTCTGAGTGTGTGTTTGTGTGTGTGTGTCTGTGTGTGTTAGGAACAGAGCAGGTTTCTGTTTAGAGGTTGGAACTTTGATGGTGAGATAAAGTAATTAAAGCCTAATGAGGATCTGATAACACACTTTAAAGGCCTTTTTCTCCACCCACTTGAATAATGAATGGTAGGTTTTGTGTGTGTGTGTGTGTGTGTGTGTGAGTGATTGTGTGTGTGTTTGTGAGTGTGTGTGTGTGTGTTTGTGAGCATGTTTGTGTGTGTGTGAGTGTGTAGGGTTAGTAGGGTTCTTTATGGTTCTGTTGCGCTCTGCATAGTTTATTATGGTTTCATTTGGAAACCTGTTCTGTAACATTTTGATGTTAGGTATGGTTGTGTAGGCCTAGTTCTGTTGGTCTGGTTCTGTAGGTATGGTTCTATGGTCTGGTTCTGTTCTGTAGGTCTGGTTCTGTATGTCTGGTTCTGTATGTATGGTTCCGTAGGTCTGGTTCTGTAGGCCTGGTTCTGTAGGTCTTGGTTCAGCATGGTTATGGTATGGTTCAGTATGATTGTGGTATGGTTCAGAATGGTTGTGGTATGGTTCTGTATGGCTGTGATATAGTATGGTTCTGTTATGGTTCTATAGGTTTCACTTTGATTCTGTTTTTGACTTGGATTTTGTTAGGCATGGTTGATATCTGTTGGGTTCTATATTGTTCTGTATGTTTCTGTTTGTTTTTGTTTGATTTGGGAGATGCCTGTTGGATTCTTTGCGGTTCTGTATTGTTCTATATGTTTCTGTTTGATTGTGTTTGGTTTGATAGATGTCTGCTGGGTTCTACAGGGTCCTGTATTGTTCTGTATGTTTTTGTTTGATTTTGTTTGGTTTGGTAGATATCTGTTGGGTTCTGCAGAGTTCCATATTGTTCTGTATGTTTCTGTTTAATTCTGTTTTGTTTGGTAGATGTCTTTTGGTTCTACAGAGTTCTGTATTGTTCTGTATATTTCTGTTTGATTTTGTTTGGTTTGGTAGATTTATGTTGAGTTCTACAGGGTTCTGTATATTTTTCTCTGATTTTGTTTAGATTTGTTCTGTATTGTTCTATAGGTTCCACATTGATTTTGTTTGGGATCGGTATAGTCTCTGAGCTGTTTAAAGAATTAAAAAGACATCTGGAGAAACATCTATTCCAGATCTTCATTAAAGCGTTAATCTGATTGGAGTTTAAACCAGGGATTTTCATAACAGCTTATGAGAGAGAGAGACAGAGAAAAAGATAAACAGAGACAGAGAGAATACAGAGAAAGAGAGAGAGAGAGAGAGACAGAGAGAAAGAGAGACAGAGACAGAGAGAATACAGAGAGAGACAGAGAAAGAGAGAGCGGCAGAGAGAGATGGAGAGAAAGAAAAAGAGAGAGAGAGAGAGAGACAGAGAATACAGAGAAAGAGAGGGAATACAGAGAGAGAGAGAGAATGCAGATAGAGATAAAGAGAGAAAGAGAGAGAATACAGTGAGAGAGAATGAGAGCGACAGAGAGTGCGCGAGAGAAAGAGAGGGAGATAGAGAGAGAGAAATAGCGAGAGGGAATTCAGATAGAGAGAGGGGATTCAGAGAGGGAGGGAGCATTATGGAGATGGTCAGATGTGGAGATGGTCAGGTGGTAGAGATGGTCAGGTGGTAGAGATGGTCAGGTGTGGAGATGGTCAGGTGGTGGAGATGGTCAGGTGTGGAGATGGTCAGGTGTGGAGATGTCAGGTGTGGAGATGGTCAGGTGGTAGAGATGGTCAGGTGTGGAGATGTCAGGTGTGGAGATGGTCAGATGTGGAGATGGCCAGGTGTGGAGATGGTCAGGTGGTGGAGATGGTCAGTTTTGGAAATGGTTAGATGTGGAAATGGTCAGGTGTGTAGATGGTCAGGGGTGTAACTGGTATCTATTAAAAAGAATTTAAATTTTGATTAAAAAAAACTTCACAAACTCAGGCAAGAACTGTTCTGGAGCTCCAGCCTGGAGGAACATTCTGAACATTTCAGATCTAGAACACATTAATGTTCATTCAGAACAAAAGAGAGAAAAGTTCAGAGG
Source organism: Hydrocynus forskahlii (assembly GCA_037974365.1). Lineage (NCBI taxonomy): Eukaryota > Metazoa > Chordata > Actinopteri > Characiformes > Alestidae > Hydrocynus > Hydrocynus forskahlii. The sequence goes on from JBBPCX010069352.1 coordinate 6,822, forward strand.
ACCTGAAACTGTCCATTCAGAACCTGAAGAAACATCATTCATCATGGACTAGATTATTAATTACGTGATTATTAACTTGCATTTCAATAATAATTTAAATTAAACCAATAAAAAGACAGGAAATCCTCAGTTTACATCAGTCTACATCAGTTTAGCTCCACCCATTCAATCTACATCAGTTTAGCTCCACCCATTCAGTCTACACCAGTTTAGCTCCACCCATTCAGGCTACAGCATTTAGCTCCAGCTATTCAACCGACAGTAGTTTAGCCTGACCCATTCAGTCTATAGGAGTTTAGCCCCTCCCATTCAGCCGACAGCAGTTTAGCTCCACCCATTCAGTCTAGATCAGTTTAGCTCTATCCATTCTGTGTAAATCAGTTTGGCCTCACCAGTTCAGCCCATAGTCGTTTAGCTCCACCCATTCAGCTGTTTAGCTACATTCATTCTGTCTACATCAGTTTGACTCCACCCATTCAGCCCATAGCAGTTTAGCTCCATCCATTCTGTCTGGGCTGCTTTTTGAATGAGGCGTGGCACAGGGCAGCCAATCAGAACAGAGCTCATTTGCATATATCAGACTTAAAGGCGCAGTAACAGAAACATTGTTTAATCCTGAGGGATAAAGAGACTTGAATTATGAACATTTTTGCTACATTAAGCCACGCAATATATATATATATATATATATATATATATATATAGTAGTCTTTTAAATATATGTGTTTAATAATACGTGAAAACAGAAGTAATCATGAGTTGCGGTTGAAGTGTGGATACAAAGAAATTGCCGGAAGCCGTGAGTTCCTGCAGTGAGAGTGGAAGTGCATTCTGTTCCGCATAAAATATGAAATATAGATTAATACAACCCTAAAGTACATATTATCAAAATTGTTTTTTTAAAAGACGAAGGAGGTGGAGACTGAGCCTCAAGACACCTCCGCTCTGTATATTTCACTCTGAATAACAAATCAACAAATCACTGATCCAGAATCTGTGGGAATAACAAACTGTACTTGTGTGTGTGTGTGTGTGTCAATAATCTCCATAATCTTGAAATGCAGTGTTCACAGGAAAAATGAGGTGGATTGTCAGTGTTTTGGAGAGGCGTTGTTACTAGAGATGGGCCTGATCCGATATGATATCGGTATCGGGTCCAATATAGCCGTAAATCCGATATCGGATATCGGTCGGACAGCCCCGATCTCTATATTCCAGTTCGCAGTTTGCGCTGGACCTTAAACTCAACGCTGTAATACGAGATGCGTCACTGCCCCCATACTATGAACCTGCAGCAAGTTCAATCTGAGCGAACCTGTTTTGAACAAAATGTCGCTCATTTGGAGATACTAGAGTTTGGAAACACCGAAAACCAAGACGGCTACTTGCAATTTGTGTAAAGCCAGCGTGCCGAGGGGTGGAAGTACGGTTGCGTCGTACAATACAACAAATTTAATCAAGCCCCTGCAGAGGTTTCACAAAAAAGTGTACCAGGAGACGCTAGCAAACAGGGAAAGGACGCCAGGCAGCAGACGCTCGTTGACGTTTTCCAAAAACGCAACAAACTTACAGCAGACAACCCAAAAGTGAAAGGAATATCAGAGAAAACTCTTAGCTCGCCATCAAGACCTCTTTGGGGTTCTTTCAGGGCTATTTTGTGTGTTTTGTTGGCTGGTTTTGCCCTCTCCCCCTCTCTATCTCTCAAAACACGACGAGGCTAAAGTTGGGCATCTCGTAACTCGGCCAGTCCACCTTAAACACAGAAGTGGTTAGATTACACTCTGCCCATGTCGTGTCTCCGAATTCACGTTATTTTAAATTTATTAGTTTGTACTTTATTTTTTACACAGTTGTTGCTGCTAGAATGGCCATAATACTTAAACTATTTAGATGACTCAGCCAAGATTGTTGTGTTTTGATATTTACAAAATTTTACAGCTGTTGCTGCTACCTTTTTCTGAAGTGTGACATAAATTCCTTTGGAATGCCTTTAAATTCAGTGTAGTTGTGTATATCTTTTGCTCTTTTAATAAGTGGTTAGTAGTTTATTTATTCTGTGCTGTAACCTTACTAACAAACAGCACAATTTCAACAAAATAATGCTAATATTAAAGTTAAAAAGATGTATTATATCGGAATCTGTATTGGTATTGGCAGTCGTGTATCGGAATCGGATCGAAACTGGACAAACGTGGATCGGCCCATCACTAGTTGTTACCGTAGTGAATGTATAGTATAAGTTGTTCATTGTATCATAAAATCTGTGATTGAAAGTCCATCCTAGAGTCATCAGTGTGTAACTTTGGTCACACTCTGGGGTGGGGGTTACACCCAGGAGTTAGACGCAGAGTTAAGAACATTGTGTGTGTGTGTGTGTGTGTGTGTGGGTTTGTGAGTGTGTGTGAGAGAGAGAGAGAGAGAGAGAGAGAGAGAGTTTGTGTGTGTGTGTGTGTGTGTGTGTGTGTGTATATGCATTCATGCTTCCAGCAAAAATGATCTGAGCTTCTAATGTAAGGTCTACACCCCATCCTCTCAGTTACCATGGCAACCAAAGGCCTAACATCTGCCCCACACTAAAAACACACGCTTTCTGACCCCAGAACAGCTCTGACCCCCGAGTGGAATGATGCCAAAAAATGACCATACACATTCACACTCACATTAGTCTTCCCATGAATGTGTTCATCCTTTCTTCCGGTAAGTGTGTGTGTGCGTGTGTGTGTGTGTGTGTGTGTGTGTGTAAACCCACTCATTCAGAAATAACGAAGTGTATATCTGCTCTGGTCCAGCAATGCAATATGGCCTCATCTCAGAGCAGTTTTTCTCCTCTGCTCCCTCCTTCCTCCTCCTCCCACTCTTCATCCCTCCGTCACCTCGGAGCCGAGGGGGGGAGTGACAGCGTGTCCCAGCGCAGGCCATTTTTAGACACACACGCGGACACACACACACTTGAGTGGGCTGTTTCCAGCCTAATGAGAAACGAGTTAAATGAGTGTGTCCTGCTCAAGGGCAGAGACCTTGAAGCAATAGATCCGCCGCAAGTCTGTCAGACCCCGCCCACCAAGCTGGCCACACCCCCTTTTACAGCATTATAGTGTTTTAGAGGATTATAGAGCATTATAGTGTTGTAGAGCATTAGAAAATGTTGTAGAACATGCTGGAGTGTTATAGAGCGTTATAGAGCATTATAAAATGTTATACATTATAGAGCATTATAGAACATTATAGAGTGTAATAGATGATTATAGAACATCATAGAATATAATAGAGCATTATGGAGCGTTATAGAACATGATGGAGCATTAGAGAGCGTTAGTGTTGCAGTGCATTATAAAACATTATAGAGCATCATAGGGCATTATAGAGTTGGAAAATGCGAACTCGCTGTTTTATGCTGTAAAACATCTTTTGTGCAACTACTGAACCACCTAACACTCATCAAAGCGACACCAGCAAGAGCTGCTGTTTTGGTTACAACCTTGATGAACCGTCTTTATCCAGAATTGATCTTCTCCCTTATTCATTCAGCACTACTATCGTACTGTCGTACAAAAAACTAGTCACAGCAGAATCGAAGTGAACGTCTCACTGATGAGTAGATCATTAGAAAATGAGTCTTTATTTTAAATAATAGATACATTAACAACATAAAAGAGATACCAGGTGGTGTCGCTGTCTGTATCACCACCGGCCTGAAACTGCTGCTCTGAAACGACTGTCCTGCAGTTGGAATGCAAAAACAGTTCACAACACAAAGTAATGTATTGTTGAATTTTTTGCGAAACGCAGGTGCAGGATAGTCAAAAGTCTGTTTCTTTTGATTTCAGTAAAAATGACACACAAATGTACTTTCAGCATTAAAAATGTATTAATAAATTGAAAATAAATCATTTCCACTCACTTTTATCATCACATCACTTACACAGGTGTGAAGGAGAGGGAGGACACAGTATCATTTAAAATAAATAAAGAAATAAAAATTAACTTGGAAAGTATGACATTCCAAATGCTATTCATAGAAATGATTAAGATTAATTTAATGATTCAGATAAATTAATGACCCAACGAAGGCGTGGGTCAGATCTCTCTGTCACTTTCCCTATTCCTCTCTCTCTCTCTTCTCTCTCTCTCTCTCTTTTCTCTCTCTCTTGTCCTTTGTGTTTTCCACTCCACTGATGAGGGAAATGCTCTAAAGCTGTGAACCTTTCAAACTCTGAGGAAAGAGGTGTGTGTGTGTGTGTGTGTGTGTGTGTGTGTGTGTGTGTGTGTGTGTGCGCGTGTGTGCGTGTGTGTGTGAAAGTGTCTATGTGTGTATGTGCCCTTTTGTGTGCTACATACTTTTTTCTTCCCGGTGGCAGGCTGACCTCACAGAAACGTCACTTTTAGAAGAGCAGTAATGACTGTGATTATAGCTCTGATTATGGTGATGATAATGTCTCTGTGCACTGGTTGTACTGTGTGGATGTGGGTGAAGGTGCGAATGTTTCTGAAGGTCAATACAGTGTTTCTGAAGGTCAGTACGGTGTTTCTGAAAGTCAGTACAGTGTTTCTGAAGGTCAGTACAGTGTTTCTGAAGGTCAGTACTGTGTTTCTGTAGATCAGTACGGTGTTTCTGAAGGTC
>JBBPCX010069353.1:0-11440 GCA_037974365.1 Hydrocynus forskahlii
CAACCACAACCTCCACGGTCACTGTGGCTGATAGTGAAGGTTCTCCGTGGTCACTCACTGTCACAACAAGTGGGTGACTTTTTAAGTCATTGTCACTCATTCGTCTTTTAGTCCGAATTTCTCCAGTGCTGCTTCCAATGCGGAACAGATTTGTCCCCTTATGTTCATTGATGTGGTAAGACAGAAGTGCATTATAACCAGAATCTGCATCTACAGCCCTGATTTTAGCCACAAAGTAGCCTGATTCAGCAGAGTAGGGGATGTTCTCACTGTTTACAGATCCAGCTTCAGAATAAGGAGGTAAAATTACAGGATTGTTGTCATTCTCGTCCAGGATATAAACATGTACTGTCACATTACTACTGAGTTGAGGGACGCCAGAGTCAGTGGCCTGAACTTGAAACTCGAAGTGCTTTGTCTTCTCGTAGTTGAAGGAATGCATGCTGTAAATTTCTCCAGTGACAGAATTGATGCTGACGGCTGAAGACATTGGCGTTTTAGAGCTATCAAGTATTGAATAGGTCACCTGGGCATTTTCACCCACGTCACTGTCTTGTGCAGCGAGCACAGCAATAAGACCCCCTGCTTGACTGTTCTCTTTTAAATATACACCGAGAGAATGTTCTGGGAAGCGAGGTGGATTATCATTCACATCAGAAACATGAACAATGACAACGGTGGTGCTGGAGAGACGAGGCGTTCCTTCATCCGTGGCTATGATTGACACATTATACATTTCGGTTTCTTCTCGATCAAGTTCACCATTCAAAACTAGTGAATAATACTTCCCCTTTGCGGATTCCAACGCAAATGGAGAGTTTTTGGATATGGAACAGTGCACTTTACCATTCTTACCCCCATCCTTGTCTTGTACCGTAATGAAAGCAAAGACTGTGCCCTTTTTAGCGCCTTCACTTATACTGTCCAGCAGCGAGGACAGTTTAATATCTGGTGCGTTGTCATTTATGTCCATAACCTCCACTAGCACTTTACAGTGTGACGCTAGCGGACTGTGGCCTTTATCTCGCGCTTCTACACGGATTTCATACGCGTTAACGTCCTCATAGTCCAAGGGCCCTGCTACTGCTATTTCGCCAGTGCTGCTGTTGATGGTGAACTTATCTGAAATTCCTTTGTGGCCCTGTTTAAACGTATAAATTACTTCACCGTTCACTCCCTCGTCTGGATCTGTAGCGTTGAGCTTTAACATCACAGTACCTATTGCTACGTTTTCTGGCACCCGAGCTTTGTATACTGTTTTTTCGAAAGATGGAGTGTTGTCGTTGGCATCCAACACGCTAATAATAATACTCGCAGAACCTGATCGTGCTGGCTTTCCACCGTCAACAGCAGTCAACAGAAGCTTGATTTCAGCCTGTTTTTCTCTGTCCAGAGCTTTATGCAACACTAATTCGGGAGACAGCCCACTGTCAGCCTCTGTGTTTATCTCCAGGTTAAAAAACGGATTGACTGAGAGTTTATACGAGGCTACAGAATTACTTCCCACGTCTGGATCGTCAGCACTAAGCAGAGGGAATTTGGCTCCTGGTAATGTTTGCTCAGATATCCTAATATTTTGATATTTACCAGGAAAAGCTGGTGTGTTGTCGTTGATATCCAGTATCCTCACTTCTATGCTGTACACATTAAGAGGGTTATTAAATATTGCCTCCAGGTTTTCAGTGCAGACTTTGCTATTTGGGCAAAGCTCCTCTCTGTCAATTGCCTCTAGTACAAACAGAGCTCCGGTTTTAAGGTTCACGTCGAAATGTTTCTTGGACGACACTGAAACGATCCTGAGCGCGCGAGGCTCAAGCTCTTCCGATTTCAAGCTCAAATCTTTGGCTAAATTTCCAACAAACGCCCCCGGGCTCACCTCCTCGGCCACAGAGTAAACAATCTGATGGGAAACTACATTCTGGACACAAAAGGAGAGCAAGTACACAGAGACTACCCAGAAACATACGTCTTCAGCAGAGGAAGCCATTGCCCACAGCATTTAAGAGTTACTCAGTCAATTATATTCCTTTAAAAGACATTTTCTGTGTAAAAAAAATAAGTTACATTCATCCGACAAGATCCTTCTGTAAAAACAGACCGTCGTCCTCTTTCTGTAGGCAAGCTGGGTTTGGATGCACGATCGCTTGTAAAAGTCGGAGCTCTGGCAGCAAATCTTTCTGCGACTTCTTAGTAGACACTGCCATCGTGTGGGTATAGTAAAAACTGCACGAACTGCTAAATGTTTTGAGCTGTTTGTCTTTATTTGTTCGTCTGGGTTTTTGTTAAAGCACAGTAAGATATTGGTTTGATTGTTGTTGTGATTTACGAGATTTATTCCATAACGTAAAAGAGAAAAAGGCAGTAATACCCATAAGAAGAATATTCAGCACCACGGACAGCTCCGAAGCCCTGACTTTGAAAATGCTAAACGGGACTCACATAGAGCAGAAACCGAGGGAGAGAGAGATAGATTTCTGTGCATTTACAGATTGTTTTCAACATTAGACACACTTAACGTATTTGCGTAATTTTTACTTAGATTACGATTTTCACGTATTAAAATCCAATCGAGAGAACGGCACAGGAATCGAGAGAACGGCAAGGTACATTCCACGAAAACAAATATTTCGTTCATGCTTTTTATGTTGTCTAAAATTACTTAGCAATGTGCCTAATGTAAATATGATTAAAGCATGATGCCACTGGCTTTGCACATCCGAGAATGCGTTAAGCATTTGGTCATTACCTTGTGTAGTTGTCACTGGAGCTGGGTGACATATGTTGATACATTACATGAGCTAATATGTGACAATACCTGCTAATCCAGTCTTTATCACTCCCACTCACCCTTTGCAGTAATGGTCTCTACTTCTTTGGTGAGGCTTTGCACTAGATGCTGGAACATCATAATTAGGATTTGCTTGCTTTCAGTCCATGAGCACTTTAGCAATATCAGGTACTGATGATGGATGATTACTTTTGAATCCCAAACTTCACTCTGACTCTTCTCAGAGTTATAACTAAGGATATTCAGCTGGCCCACCGTATCCGCGGAGAGCGCGCTTAAACTGGCTTAAGGTCCCCAGTACTTCGGTTATCACACACAAGGTTCTTGCCATAGATATCCTGAGGGAACCAAAACCTGCTGACTGTCTAAAGACATTTCTTTTAACAAAACCTTTGGTTCCCCCTCTTAGATGTTTTCTGTATTTATTGTTTAGTAATCTTTCTATTTTTTAATGCCTGCCGTGTTTTCTTGTTTCTTTCTTTTCTAACCTGTTGCCCTTTGAGATCTTGTGATGAAAAGGGCACTATAAATAAAATGTATTATTACATTATTATTGTTGTTGTTGTTATTATTATTATATCATGGATTTCCATCACTCCAGATAACACAGCTCCTCTGCTCTGCAGTCTGGTACTGGAGGGCGTTGTACCCTTGATCGATGGGCAGGGTGACCTTAGACTACAGGTCAATACTTCTGTATGGAAATAATACAAGTTGTGTGTGTGCAGCTGAACTCATGTGTAAGCAATGAATGCATTAGCTAAACATGCTCATTGCTAGAGCTGTCTGGATACTTTTCGACATATGGGAGTTTAACTCCTAAACTAAATTTTAAACTAACCTTTTAACGAATTAAAGTTAGATCGTTTAACCAAATTATTTCCAAAACTAGTTAATGTATTTATTTATTAATCTCACTGAATACTGAGTGCTAATACATGTTACTTCACAAGATTAAATGTAAAATTTATTTTGACTCCAGCATTTAGATTGACTAAAACTTTCAGCCTTGCATACAGTGCCTGTCATGGATATAAAATAATAACACGTCACAACATTCCTGAACAGTGTCAGCGTTGTGTGTTTTGATTCTGCAAGTTTCCCAAATGTCTGAGGAACATCAACGTCTTGCAAATTACCTTTAGGAAATGTCACATTCGTCAGTGGAATTTGTTTTCCATGCGTGTTAATTTACCATATTAGTGAACTGTAATGATCACATTCCTACACAGGAAAGTGGAAAAGTGAAACATATATATATATATATATATATATATATATAGATAGATAGATAAACTTACTTATCTCTCTCTGTCTCTCTCCTTTTTCAGGTTTTCCTTTGTAGCTGCAGAACAATGTGTGTGCGTAAGGGGGCGGTGTCAATCAGAACTGTGAATTTCTGAACCTTCTCTACACTTCCACCCAGTGGTGCACAACGGTATAACAATTATATATGTATGTATATACGTATGTATATATGTATATATATATATATAGATATATATAGATAGATAGATACATGTATATGTATATATATATATAGATAGATAGATAGATAGATAGATAGATAGATAGATAGATAGATAGATAGATAGATAGATAGATAGATAGATAGATACATTTTATTATCTCTCTCTGTCTCTCCTTTTTCAGGTTTTCCTTTGTAGCTGCAGAAAAATGTGTGTGCGTAAGAGGGCGGTGTCAATCAGAACTGTGTGAATGTCTGAACCTTCTCTACACTTCCACCCAGTGGTGCACAACGGTATAACAATTATGCAGAATCCCCCCACGCCCCTTAACGCACACATGCTCTCTCTCTCTATTTCTCTCTCACTCTCTCACACACACACACACACACACACATACACACACACACACACACACACACGTTATAACCAAACAGACTGTGTGTGTGTGAAATGAATGTGGGCGAAGGTTGGGGGATGTACAAAGGTGTAATGGAACAGTTGTCATGGTGACTGTTGGCATAGTGACAGTGCTACTGGCTCAGGACCATAGAATGCAGTGTTAGTGTTGTCCCTACATCACACATACACTCCTTCCTAAATCCTGATCCCTGTAGTCAGCAGAGGGCACTGAGATTTGAGGAATTCCAGTTAAACACTATCACAGGTTTCATAAATCACAAAATAAAATCCAACAAAAATTCCTTTGTAAATCCTTTATTTGTGTTTCTCTATTTACAACAAGGACATTTAAAAAAATGACACCATAATACCAATGTTTTAATCATCATTACCGTCCCAGGTAGTACTTAATGCATATATAAAGTCCAGCAATCTTATGCTGTGGTGTAAGACAGTGTACTGAACATTAGCACTACGGCAATACAAATCAAAATACTACAAAAAATAAGGTAATGCAGGGTGAATAATGTAATATGTGAAAATATGAACTAGTGGAACACATTCAACACTGGAAAAAAGTGCTCTGAATATACTTTACTTGTAAGTAATTTCCAGATTAATAAAATGTATTACATCAACACTAACATAATTAAACTGAAAGGCATTCATGGTGATATGATGAACACATTTCAGTTCCATGTATACTTTTTTCAGTGTGTGTAACACAAAATATCAAATTTTAGCATCTTGAGTGGGTCATCTTATCTCTTCCTCAGCTCTCATTAGGGATAGAATCCGGTTCAGAGGGCAAAATCCCAGTCATACTTTCACAACTAGGCACATAACAAAAGGCACACTGTTTTGTTCTCATTTTCTCATTTTTCCATTCCAGGATGTAAATGACCCATATCAGGGAAAATCACATTTTTCTCAAAGTATTTGAAATTACTGAGCTTGAACATGAATATTGAGTATTGAGTATGAGTATGTAAACACTGATTAAATTTCAAAATGTACCATTCACTCCATAGTCCATAAAGTCTATGGAAACTAAGTTGCAAAAACGGCCATTTGATTTTTATTTGTTTTCTTTTGTGATGTCACAAAAATCAACACTTTTACACATATAGGCATGGAAAAAAATAAGAGACCTCTTTTCCCTTTTTGTCTGTACAATTTGCAGCAGTGTGTGTGTAAAATCTACAGGTTGCTATTCTTTAATGAACTTTTAATGAGCTGTGTAAAAAGAAATGCCTCCATATGTGTTGTAAGTGCAATAGTGTTTGTATGGCAGCTATTCTGTGTGCTGTATTCCAGCAGCTTCACTCCTGATTCAGTTTGCTGATGGGATGAAACGGAGTCACACACACACTACGCACTTAACATTACTATTTTAATTGTTGCAATTGTAAAATAATGTAAGAGTGTTGTGTAGTTTAACATTTCCAAGGTATAATAATTTATTTATATGTATTATTTTAACTTTTTTCCAAACATGATTTTGTTTAGAATTTTGAACCAAGTGTGGTCAATAGTGTATAAAACAATAGTGGCCGGCACATTTTACACAGACACACTCTCACAAATTGCAGAAGCAATAACCAGAAAAAAAGATGCAGTCTCTTATTTTTTCCATGTCTGTATATCTTTCTATACACTGTACAGCAGTTCAGCATCAGCCATTCTGCCATAAGTTATACGAACCTTGCTTTTTGAATGAAGAACAATACAGGATAGCCAATCAAAGCAAAGACCATTTACATAGTGTTAACACAGAAAAAACACAGAACACAGAAAAAAACGTCCTGTTTAATTCTAAAGGATAAAGTGAAGTTAGATATAATCGTATAAAAATGAATAACAACTGTTGTTAGTTCACAAAAGCAAACAAATGTACAAATGTCAAAATTATAATAATAATAGTAATAATAATACTAATAATACTAATAACAATGGTAATAATAATATGACTAATAATAATGGTAATAATAATAATAATAATAATAATAATAATAATAATAATAATAATAATAATAAGGGCCCTTCGAAAAATAAGGGAGTGTTTTTCAAATAAAATGGATGCGGTTATGTTCTTGCCAAAGGCTTGTACTTTTCCTGTCCATCTAGATGTAGCACATGTATCATAACTGAGGCCAGTGACCTACATTTGTGCTGCACTCTTCCTGCTCTCTCCTCTCTCCCTCTCTCCTTTTTCTCTCTCTCTCCCCTCTTTCTCTCTCTCTGTCTCACACTCTCTCCATCTCTGCATTCTCAATGTCATAATTTAGAGTCACCTTTTCAGCATAATCTTCACCATCTTTCCTTTCTATCTTACAATTTAAAGAATATACTGAAAAGCTATGCACTGAACTGATTTGATTCAACTGTGTGCATCATTTTCACATTTCCAACAAACTATATTACATCAGTACAATTACTGTCAAGTAAAGGCAAGTAGACTGAAAGGCAAAATCATCTTAATGTAATATTTTCTTTAAAATGACATACAAATTAGAATCAAGTCAGTCCAATGCAAATCTGGTATTTTTACTATGAATTAATATGAATTTTCCAACTACATCCATCCATCCATCCATCAATTCATCTTCTACCCCTTTGTCCCGCACTCGGGGTTGGGGGGAGGGCGGAGCCTATTTCAGCTGCAATGGGGAGGGGGGGTTCACCCTGGACAGTCGCCAGCACGTCGCAGGGCCGCATACAGAGACAGACAACCATTCATGCTCTCAGTCACACCTAGGGGCAATTTAGTGTGCTCAATTTACCTATCCCCTGTACAAATACATAATTGGTTGAATTAAATTAATCAAACTGGCCAACACTGCAGCACTAATACAATGCAGAACATAATGAACCTGACATGTCACCAAAGAAGCAGTGAAATATTTTTGTTTTCTTAAGGTATGCCATTCACATATAATGAAAAAAGCAATACAAATTCAAGACCCTATTATACAAGGTCAGAAATTTACACAGAGTAATACACATCTTGATATGAAAGAACAGTCTAATAAATTCTAAAGAAGCAATAAGTAGCATTTTTCCCATTTTGCTTGTAGTCATGTTATAGGTTGATGTTACTACTGATCACCTGGGTCTTTACAAGGCAAAAGATAACACCAACCATCTGCACTCTGTACTGTTCAGTCAAATGCATGTTTGATATACAGCATACAATTCAAATCTTGCAAAGTGCAAAAATCTGCAATAACTACACCCCTTAAGTTCACCCCTTAAGCGGCCCGGTCTGGAAAGTGGATCCAGGATCCTCTGATTCTCTACCATATCTTAAGCCAGGCTGCATTGTTTTCCATATAGCCAGTGACTGATATGCCTTAGGATGTAATTAGCCAGGGAATTCAAGGGGTATGTGAAATGATATGGTGTCACCATGGCTAGAATTCAATAAATAAAATTTATGTAGTGGTGTGCTAATTCATTTGTGAAAACATGTAAATCATACTCCATGAACTGGCAGAGAAATTACTAGACTAATAAAATCTCACTCATTAGTATATATTTAAGGTAACAAAGGTTTTTTTTTTCTTCTGACTACATTGTTGGAACACAGCAGCTGTCTGTTACACCTTGTGAAACTCTCATCATGAATGAGCCAATAAAATTCTCCAAATTATGCTAGTGAGTAATGAAAGCCATTTACCTGGCTTAAAAATCTATTATTTTTTACGAATTTTTAAGAATAATCCATATCATGGAAAATCACATTTTCTTCAACATATTTAAAATGAATGAGTTTGAAAGTAGTGTATAATAAACACTGCTACCAAGCCAATGGAAATTCATCAAAATATGCAAGTGAGTCATAAAAGACACTTACAACCAAATACACAAGTAAACCTGGCGAATATATAAGATAAGGATATACAGTATAGTATAGTATGAATAAATAGTATGGTATAGCTTCCTAGAACAATATAGTATAGTGTCCTTCTATTAAGTTTTTGTTATTTTATTTCTTGATATATGAAAATATTTTCCCACTGTTTAACTGAGTAATATTCAGAACTGCATTATACTGTTGTTGGTCAATCAGAGGCCTTTGCTCATGGAGAAAAAAGATGAACTTTTATTTTTACAGTCATTAGAAAAATGAATATTGTGGCTAATATTTCATGTTAATCTGCTACTTATTGCTTCTTTCAACTTTTGTAGCTACTTACATCGGATTCATTACTCTAGCACACTAGTTACACAGATTGGTTCTTATTTTCTTCAAGGTGAACATTAACTGGAAGAAGCAGATATTTAAAATGATGATTAAGGTATGTTTAAGGGCTTGTAGAGTAGAGAAAGTAGTGAAATCTCTTGCGTGAAGCACTATAGCACATCCTTGCTGTGTATCCCTGATAGATGTGTACATACCCATTTTGACCATAATTTATAAGTGTGTATGTGTGCGTGTGTGTTTGTGTGTACGTGTGTAAAAAATGACGTACACATTTGCATGAAGTAAATTCAGTGTTTTTCAGTAAGTAGCACACTTCATATTCTGACATAGATAAGCAGCACTGTTTACGTATTAGCTGACCTGAGAAATATTCCAGTATATGCTACAACCCCCACTCATCTGCTTGCTATGTGAAAAGAGGCATATTGGTCAGCTGATATGCTAAAAGACTGCATGTAGGCGTTTCTTTCTAGTTTAAACACCGTAAGCAGGTTGGTAGATTTGGAGCAATGCATTATATTCAAGGGTTATGTGAGCTGAAGATTTTTGCATGTAAGATACAGGTATAAGGAGCCTATATTTAGGCCAATTCTTCCTGTCACAAGAAAACCTCTTAAATTCTGTTGCTCTTTATATTTCATGACAAAAAGATGAATAGGAATTTTTTAAAAATTACATATATTAGAATAAAATCTCATTATATTAGCATCTTTTTAACTGCTTCAAAGATATGAGCTTACTTTATGACAGTGATGAACATTAAAATTCCACATGCCTGGCTCAGTAAATTGTGCTATTATAATCATAACTTATACAAAATTATGGTCCAACAATCTAGCATTTATATGAATTGTGGTTCCAGTGGGTTCAGCTATGATTTGGCAATTATTGTCATGCAGAAATACATTCAAATTCACAGTCCAAAGCAGCCAAAATTCTGTTTTGTATGGTGACCTCAGAGTGATCCTTTAGCCTCAAAAATGAAAAAAATTTGCCCATACTTTCAATGAAGGGCAAAGGTGTAACTTTTTATACTCTTCCACCATTCGAAATCTGTTGGAAATAATTTGAAAATCATTTTAGACATGGATTTTGTCTCAGGGGTTAATTGTAATGTTTAGGAAGTCACAATCTTCTTGTCCATGCAAATTTGTTTTTGGTGTCAAGATGTCATTAGGCAGGAGGGACTTCAAACAAACCATGTTGGACAACAGAACAGGAGTCTCACTGGATCGCAACACCGTTGTTCCACTGGAAGAGTCTTCTATAAAGAAGAGATGAGATCAAGGCAAGTCACTGCTAGATTCCTGTCGAACAGAAAAAGAAAAACAGCACAAAACAGTATTAGTCAAAAGTGAACAGAGCACAACTTTCTCAAAGACTTGAAATGCATGCAGTTGACACTGGGAGCCTAAATTAAATTCAGCAGCTTAATTTAGTGTAAAACTATAACTTTGCTTGTTACAGTATGAACTCTGCAGCAGTCACAGAGACCCTCACGTGATATAATACTATACCAACAAAATGTAGTCTTTTAAATGAAAAGTGTTGACTTTTGCTGTTTCTCTCAGTGAGGGTGGAAACATTTCAACATTACAAATTGTTAGTAAAATCTAAATACATTCAACTGTGTGTATGACTGTGAGGGACAATGAGGTAAAAATAAAACTGTTGGGGGAGGTAGTTAAGGGGCATAACATTATTTGCACCTTGCCAGACATTTTTCATCAGGCTGAAAAATGATAACTGGACTTCAATGTGACCCTTAGAAGTCCAGTTATCATTTTCTTATATGCTATACTAATGAAAGTCATTAGGTTATTACTGAATATAAATAAAGAGATCACATAATTATTTGCAAATAAAAAATACATTTAAATTTGATTACCTATTTTGCTGATGGATTTGAGTCCACCCCTTGTCAAAAAGTTATACAACTGGAGAAAAATGTAAAACTTGTTTTTTTCTTTCAAAAATATTTTCAACAGTTTTCCATTTTGTGAAGTTTCATGCTACTACATAAAATTCAACGACTTGAAAAAAACATCAGCTTTTTGAGATAACAATATCTGCATATGACGGGTTTCTGAATGAAAAATGGCTAAATAAATAGAGGCTTTATTCGTACAGGGCACAGAAATGTGTGTTTGTGTTCCTCTAGAGACATGATGTTCCAGGCCAAAGATCTCACTAGTAGTGTTGTTTTCGTCAACGAAAATGATGACTAAATATCGTCGTCAACGATCATTTATCACGTGACAAAAACGAGACAAGACGCAACGTAAATGCTGGTCATGTGACGATAACGAAACGAAGTATATAATGAAGTATTGTTGACGAATAAGAACGAGACTAAATGTGGTTTACAAAATAAAAATTACGCAAAAATGTCTCTTCATTTTCGTTGACTAAAACCAGACGAGACGTTATTTCTTGTACGATAGCTAGGGGAGAAAAAAGTATTGGGACGCTCGACCTTAGACTTGAACGGCGTTACGTTCCAATACCTTTCTTCATTGAGAGGCACTGTGAATTAAATCGATCTAGAGTGGACAAAAGTATTGGGACGCAGAGCCA
>JBBPCX010069354.1:0-11438 GCA_037974365.1 Hydrocynus forskahlii
GTCTTTATGGAGCTCGCTTTGTGCACTGGGACACAGTCATGCTGGAATAGAAAAGGTTCTTCCTCAAACTGTGTCCATAAAGTTGGAAGCATGGTGTTGTCCAATTGTCTTGGTCTGTTGAAGTTATTATTGGTTATTCACTGGAAGTAAGGGGCCACCTGAATTCAATAATTAAGAGGTGTGTCCCAATACTTTTGTCCATATAGTGTAGATGTGAGAGTAAATCCATGACTGACATGCCCTGAGTTATTTAAATTCCTACGTAAGTGTATTCAAGCCCCGCCTTGAAGTTTTGACTGACACCATACTGGGCGGGGCGTTCCCGGGGAATCCTACAACAAGGGGCGGGGCTTGTCAGAAAACGGGTGGGGGAAAAAATAACGTGGTTGTCCCGAGTTTACCGGGGAGTGTCCTGAATCCGGATGGCGCTTCGTTTAACCTAAGAGACTGAGAGAGAGCCCTAAACTCACTACTAGTGCACTTTGCCTGCCTATATTATACATTTTAAATCAGAACTAGCTGCTGCTTTCACGATGTTAAATGGTTTTCTATGAAAACTCGTGGTACATGATGAGAAGAGAGCTCGTTTTCTCCATCTGTTGGATTTATATGGTAGTCTGTAATCCTCAAGGTAAGGAGAGCTTGATGTGTCCTTCTTCTACTGCTTGTGTTTAAACTGTTACTTTTCACCATTTTTTGGATCTTTTTTTGTTTTATTGTCGTGGGAATGTCATGATCATGGTTTGGTTTAAATATGTACCAATGAATAAAACCAATAATTAAAGTTACATGGAAAAGCATCTATAAAACAAAGGACTGATGAACAGATTTTGTGTTTTGATGTGACAGTATGGAATAAATGTAGTTCTATGGTACTGTTACACACACATACTTTACAGTCCTATAGTTATAATATGCTTTATAATGCTATAGTTAGAGTTATATAATACTTTATTATACTATAGTACTATTATCCTTAAATAGTTTATAATGCTATAATTATAATACTTTATAATAAAATAGTTATAATATAATTTATAATACTATAATACTTTGTATGCATGTATAATAGTACTACACATACGATACATCCTTTGATAACTATATGTATCAAAAGAGCCTGTTAAAATGAAAATGTCATTCACTTTTTTAAACTGTTGGTTTCGTTAAGTGTGGCCAGTGGAAGCAATTCTAGACCTATTTTTTAAGTCTGTGTCATTTTATAAAGTGTTCATTCATTTATTCTTGCAGGCCACCTGCTGAATAGTGGTCTCTAGGGAGATTTAAGAGACATGTATGAACTGGCATGGATCTGATCGGGAAAATGTATGCAAATTTATGAGTAAGCACAAAAACAGTGTGTTTTTTTAGTATTGGAAGTAAGCCGCTCTATCCCTCATTCGGACCTTCTCAACCGACTGTAAACTGTTACTGCTCACGTTGTTGTACTGCTCGTTGTTGTCCATTGTTTTCGTGAAATTCCTCTGGCCCGTAAAATGGTCAGAAGAGTTATAGACCGTCCGTTTCCGCTTTTTCAGGAAATTGCCGTGCGTGAGACAATAGCCACATTTTTATACGTGATGACAGTTTTGCCAAGAATGCGAATATCTCAGTCCGATCAACATTGTTGAGGCGCTCGTGCAGGCTGAGAGATCTGAACTGGAATCACTCGACCCCTTTGACAGCCTTATGTAAGCATAATGTCAAGAGTGCAGTAACGCTGTACTGTAAGTAATGTAAGACATGCAGAGTGATTATCTGGTTCTATATCGTTTCTGGCTTGGATCTCTGGTCCTAGTAAACACCTTGAGAAACTTGCCACTGTGTGGAGGTTCTGTAAGCCCATACACGTTCGTTAACACTCGTACATGAAAGCGGTTCTTTAAAGAATCAACCGTTTGAAGGTTCCTCAGTGATTTCTTTATGAGATCACAACAAAGAGGTTTTTGGCTCCTTTCATTCTGAGAGTGTATGGGACCTAACAATACACATTTGTTTACTCTGCCACAATACACATTCGTCTCTCCACCACCAGCTTACCACCAGGGACACCCGACAAACTTCAGTTAAGTGTGTGTTGCTTTTGTTTCAAGGCCGTCCCTCCCTTGATGATGTGATTGGCGTGTTTTGGCAGGAGTGCATAAAGGGGCCTTTGTAAGTAGGCCAGTAACAGTGGTGGCTGAGTCAGTGTCTATGTTAGAGTAGACTCTGAGCACAGGTGACGGATGTCCTGTTGGTGCCTGATTGTGTTTGTTAGTGAAGGCCTTTTGTTCCTCACAGATGCTGAAAAACACCCAAAGACTCATATATTCCCTCTCCACACAGGAAACCCCAGATTTTCCCATTTTACTCACCAACTGCTCTTCAACGGCTGGCCATGTCAAGCGACAGGGTTCCTGTGCCATCCAAGAATAGGAACTGTTTATTTAAGTTGGAAGTATTGTTCACATGGTGCTGTCCTCTAAGCTGTGGCCCAGATGACATCCTGGTGTTTAAAGGAAAAAGCACTGTATATCTTTAGTGCCAACATATAGCATGGATGATTTTGTTCTTTGTTCCACATACATACTGACGATACATAGATAGAAACCACTCGTGTTTTCTATCTACATATCTAATGAATAGCTTTTGCTTAAATGTTAAAGACACACTCAAGCATTTTCAACTTGCCTCAAAAGACACAATAGAAGTCAGTGGGCATATGTCTTGTGGTTTTTTTTCTTAATGCAGAGACATGGAATGCCACAGATGTGGTAGTTAGAGATTATATTGAAAAATGCTTGAGGATGTCTTTAAAGTTTAAGCAAAGCTATTCATCAAATAAATAGAAAAACATACTAAACGTTCAAATGTATCAATACTGACTGACTGGCCGATATTCAAATCCTGATGTTTCTCTCTGAGGGTCGATCCTCACATGAAAATATCAGAAATACGTGTTTTCTGTAAAGTAATACTTTACAGAAAAATACACGATTTTCTATTTAACTCATATGTAGTCAGTCAAGACATTTTTGGAGTCTAAATGTTACTATTTTAGTTCAGAACTGCAGCTGAGGGACAAATGTTGCTAACGAACACAAAAAACACAACAGTCACCCAAACATGTAACAGTGTAGTGACAACTAAAGGCTTTTCATCGTCATCATCATCATCATCATCATCATCATCATCATCATCAACTAGCCTGAATAATTTCTGTGAAAATACTTCAGCAAAACAACCAGAACACAACCAGCTTTAACTGCAGCCAGGTCTTCATTAGGGTGGTGCAGACTTGTGGAGTGGGATGGATGGATTGGTAGAATTGTTTTTACATTTTTTACATTCTTACATGTATAATAAGTATCAGTATTGGTTTCAGGATACTAGTATTACTTGGTATTGGGTAAAAAAGAGATCCCTTGGCGTAACATGCATACATTTAACCCTGTTTGCTCTAAGGATTTGTCTATGTATCCACACTGCGCCTCTTTGCTCTCATAACCACAAATATTATGAATTACTGTCAAAATGGTTACTGAAAGTAGTCTTACAGGTACTGTCTGAGGAGTTTAGGGCTTAAGGGCTTACAGTTTAAAAGCATTGTTTAGCCGTACATACTAATAACAATGGAAACGGAAACTGTAATCTACAGTTAGAATAATGTGATCATTTTAATTAGTGGTTTTGACTTTCATTCACTGCTATCAACATTTGCATTATTGACAGAACTATTCCTGTAACTGATCTGTCAATGCTCCACCCAAAAGTGCATTCTTGTGCTGCAGCTTTTGGTTCAACAAGCTTTACAGAACATTAGTAATGAGAAACTGTGCTCTACCACAGTTTCTGTTATTTTTTAATTAAGTGTAAGTGTAAAGTGTCCTTTTGTCATGCGTGAACACACTACAGTATGAACAGTGTTCTGTATTTAACCCATTCACCAAGTGAAACAGTGGGCAGCCCGGGGAGCAGTGTGTGGGGACAATAGCTCGCTCAAAGGTACCTCAGTGGTGCCACTAGCAGTCCTGGGATTCAAACCCACAACCTTCTGATCACAGAGCCAACTCCCTAACCATTAGTCCACCAGCAGTACGTGACAGTGACGGTATTTTATATATGTGAGGAAAGTCCGGGGGTAGATCTAGTTTAGGTAGATCTAGTTTAGTATCTTTATTGTGCATTTGAACCTACATTCTTACTGTCTTTCTGTGTTGTTCAGGTTCCAGGCTGCGTCCGGATGAAGGGGCCCCCCGAATAGTGCATCACCCCTCTGATGTGGTGGTGCGGGTGGGCAGTCCCGCCACACTGGCCTGCCGAGCTGAGGGAAACCCCGAACCTTCCATCCAGTGGCTCCGCAATGGCATCCCCCTGGACCCAGAGAAGATGGATGGGCAATCACGGCCCATGGTTCTTCCTGGGGGCAGCCTGTTCTTCCTCAGCGTGGCCCCTGGGAGGAAGAGTCAGTCGCACGAAGCAGTCTATGCCTGCGTCGCCCGAAACAGCGCCGGCAGCGCAACCAGCAGGAACGCCTCTCTGCATATAGCAGGTGTTGTCTCATGCTTGACTTTCTTATA
Organism: Hydrocynus forskahlii; assembly: GCA_037974365.1. Classification (NCBI taxonomy): domain Eukaryota; kingdom Metazoa; phylum Chordata; class Actinopteri; order Characiformes; family Alestidae; genus Hydrocynus; species Hydrocynus forskahlii. The sequence goes on from JBBPCX010069354.1 coordinate 4,560, forward strand.
ATTCTTGTTGCCTTAACCAGATAACCGCAAATGGTTCATATATGAGCCCCCATCTCAGTTTCTCATTCTAATGACTGGACACTTTACATATTAGGCGCATAATTATTTAATAATTTAGAGTAGTTGCCGAGTAGTAAACTTTAAATAACTTTAACCTTTAAATAAATAATAATAACAATACTACTACTACTACTACTACTACTAATAATAATAATAATAATCACAGTAACAAGAAGAAGAAGAGGAAAAAGAGGAGGAAGAAGAAAAAACTTAAGGCATATTTTATCATTTAGACCTTTTATTAAAAGTGATGTAGATTTGCCTCATCTGTAGCATTTGATTGATCAAACAACTGAATGTGAAAACACTGACCTGTCATTAAAATGGTCCAAAATGATTTAGAGTGACTAATGTTTATCCAGATCAACCTAAATTAAAGTCAAGAATGCTTTTCGCCTATAAATGTACCCTTCGGGCGTTTATGTTACAATTTGGCTGAGCCTGGTGATTTTGGAAAGAAACAAAAACATCTAATCAAATTTGTCGTATTCATATTCATTCAGCTTTCGTTGAAAACAAAACAGTTGAATCCTTGAACAGAAATTTCTCCAGTCTGAGTTAGGCCTTCAACAGCCAAACCGAGGATCTAAAGCGACAGATTAACCACCAGTATGATTAAGAAAGGATGGAGGAATCAACTAATCGTGTTTTGATCATCATTCTAAGGCTTCCAAGTGTGCTGTCTCTGAGGTGGCTGTACATTAGTGCTGTTAGTGCTGTTAGTGCTCCTCCACGCTCATCTGCCTAATTGAGACAGACAGAAATCGATTTAGTGAAGAAGTATCACTTACTATTTAACAGGGCATTAAAACGGAAGGTCAGAGGTGGCCAGAGTGTGCGGAAGCCTCTGAAGATTAGCTGGAGTCAGATGTCAAAGTTTGCCCCCCTCCCCGGAGCAAACACTGCACTAATTGAGTCGTTGCAGGGCACTGTGTTTGCAGCTCAAACACACTTCTGTTCACTGCATTCCACAGCACACATCCGACCGACACACCAGAGTGATGTCCACTGCTACAGGAAGGCAGAGATAGGTCGTAAATACAGCAGGTCTTTCTTTTTTCCTGTGAATTTTACATCAGTTTTGTGTAGAATGCTGTGCGTCCTATTGCTGGAGCACTGACTGTACTTTTTAAAGTTTTTGGGCCACATATTGTAACTAGTTTGAGTTCTGGCTTCCACCTACTACTTTACGTTGCTCAAAGAAACAGATAGTGTCTAAAGAGAGCACCCTATTTGTACCCTGCACTGTAAGAAATTGAGATTCCAAAATGATAGAACAAATTAAAAACAAAGCACGTTTCAGAATTACAGACCTATTATTAAGAGGAATAAAAATATTCAAATAACACACCTCACATTTAAAGACTCACATGAAGACTCAAAGAGCCAAATAAGAGAGAGAGAGAAAGAGAGAGAGCAAGAGAGAGAGAGAGAGTGAGAAACAGAGAGAGGGAGAGAGAGAGAGAAAGAGAGAGAGAGGGAGAAAGAGAGTAAGAAAGAGAGAGAGAGAGAGAGAGAGAGAGAGAGAGAAAGAGAGTAAGAAAGAGAGAGAGAGAGAGAGAGAGAGAGAGAGAAAGAGAGAGAGAAAGAGAGAGAGAGGACATGCAGGAGAGAAATGCAGAGAAAGAGATCAAGAGATTGAGGGGGTCTGCTGGATTGGGGGGAGCACACCCTCAGATCTCTAATCCCCTAATACAGACCTGGACAAAGCAGTTATACCTTCATGCAAACGTAAATGACAGAATCTATGCATACTCTTGCCGATTCATCAGTGCATATGATATAAAATCCAGACTTCGATTACTGAACCCAGTGTCAAATCAGAATCAGAAAACCTTATTGATCCCGGAGGAAATTGTTCATGTCATGACTGCAAAGAGACACAGAGACAAGAACAATATAAAATATAAAGTCTAAATAAATCTAAATCAAAATCGGTAGAAAAAAAACCTAAGTATTAAAATACACTATGCTATTTACACTAATGCTGGGTAGAAATATTATAGATAAGTAACTTACAGTTAAGTGAAATCTATCAACACAGATGGCAGTTAGGAGAACGATACAGCACTTAGTGGAGATCAGTAGTATATGAGTAATACTGATATAAGTAGTGATATTGCACATGTAAGACTTTTGCACATAAGATATAATACGCGATGAAGTGATTCAAAATCCATCCAGAAAAACGTCACATGAAAACGCACATTCGAATGAAGCCCACAGCAGACAGGCCAGGTGCCTTTCCCACAGTTCTACATAACAGAAGGACCCAGTTCAAGTTCCAGTAACATATTTAGTACCCGCATGCTTGGGAAGACGATGTGGAGACTGGCACATCTCCTTTTCTCACAGTAACATTTCACTCTCAGTCACTCTCTATGTGCCCTCATGCCCAAGAAGAAAGGAAGAAATACATGCAGAGAAAATAAATATATGATTCTATGAGAGAAACATCCTTAAATTTGATTACAGTACCTGTTCTTACATATACAGTACATACATCTACTCTGAACATATACACATACATACACTTTTATAAGTTCACATATACATATTTACACATATATATTTTTAAATACATTTATTTATTGAAAAAATAAATATGTATATTTATATTTTTAGACTATTTGTATAGTGTTTTTATTCTGCACCATTGTGTTATATAGTTTTTATTCGATAGTTTTTGCTGCTTTTACCTTTGTTCTGTCCACTTTCTGCCGTGACAATGCAAATTTCCCACTTGTGGGACTAATAAAGGTTTATCTTATCTTATCTCCTATGGCACTGCTTCACAGAACCTTTGTGTTTGTGATGTAGACACATCACAAGGGCAGTGATTCTGAAGAGGTTGTTTTGGTTTGCAGCGCTGCGTGATGAGTTTCGCGTGCAGCCCAGTGACGTGGAGGTGGCCGTGGGTGAGGTGGCGGTGATGAACTGCAGCCCACCTGTAGGACAACCCGAACCCAATGTCTCCTGGAGGAAAGACGGCGTCCACATCAACACCACCGACGAGCATTACACTGTAAGACTTTAGATCAGGGGTCCCCAGCTTGTTTCGCACCACGGACTGGTTTCATGCAAGACAATTTTACCACAGACCAGTGGGGTGCAAAAAAAGTGCATAATATGTCATTTGATTATTATAATATAATGTAAATGCAATCTCATGGACAATGTATTTTAATTAAATACATTTTTTAATCATTTTAAAATGTCTTAAATATGTTTTAATTAAATAAATGTATTATTAGAGTAATGCAAATACCAAATAATTTTTTAAAAATGTTTTTTTTTCTGTCTGTGCGGCCTGGTGCAAAATGACCCCAGGCCCGGTACTGGAACAGGTTGGGGACCCCTGAATTAGATCGTTCACTCAATGGCATGCACTCGCTTAGATCTGTGTCTGGTTTTATTTTAGTAAAAGATAACAGATTAGTTTTAGAATATGGAAGAGTGTAGTAGAGAGAGAATAGTAGCTTATATCCTGTCCATTTGCAGGATATTTCAGTAGAGGGTGCTGTTACATAGTATATCTGCAAGAAACACAAAAAGCATTCAGCTCAGTGGCCCATGAGAATGGGAGCAATAAACATTGTGTTATAATGTCCCTCACTCGTCTTTGTTTAACGATTAGGTGCTCAGTGGGAAGCTGATAATTGCTCCAGCTCGAAAGAAGGACTCTGGAGTTTATGTGTGTGTGGCCTCAAACGTAATTGGAGACAAAGAAAGCAATGCAGCCATGCTGTCTGTTTTAGGTAAGACATATCACAGCACTTCAGTTGCGCATTTTGGAGGTGAAGATGTCTCATGTATCATCAAGTAATATGTAGACAACAAGTTCTAACATGTCACACAGGTCTCAGTCTAAAGACAATAAATGCAATAAGTCATGTCCAACACCACCACTTTAACTTCCCTAAAACCCATGTAACACGTGGTCTTCTGAGGTTTTTTGGTTTTATAACATGGGGGGAATAAAAACAATATGATAAAATGCAAAATTTTTCATTTAATACTTTTACTATTGTTCCATATAATCATAACAAAACAATGATTCCTCAAACAGTGTAGTGTGAAGGGGTATTTTACTGATCAACAGTGATTGGCATGGTAGAATTATATGGGTTTTAACATAACATCCTCTACAATTAGAGTCTAAATTCATGCATTGTCTGACCAAATGTCCCATACAGTAGAGTTTGAACTCAGTGAACCGTCCCCCTCAGAGGCTGGAAAGGGGGATGGAAAGCCCCCAAAGGTCCCTTAAGTTGAAGATGGTACAATGCCTTCCTATGTAAGGTGGCCTTGAAGGCCAAATGGGGCATGGAAATGTCTGTGAAGGCCAGATGGGGCATGCTGAACTCATTGCACCCAAACGAACATACGTATATTTTTAAAAATAGAGGTGTATCTGTATGATAACTTTTGGTGGCCAGATGCAGTCACGTGAGACTGAATATTAATCAGAGATAACTGTCTTGTAATTATTGGTAGAAACAAAGAAAGGTGGAGGTAAGCAAATAAGGTGATTAAACTTTATTGGTGGAAAAGCGATCAGTGGGTTGTATTATAAAATGGGTGTTGAGTTATGAGGCCTATAAGAGCTCCAGTTGGTGAGCGAGGAGGCAGCTGCTACGGGCCACGGCTGGAAACTTCGAATGAAACAGCAACGCCCCATCTTTCTGATTCTGTTTGATTTTTTGGCTTAGAAAAGATTCAGGCTTAGATTTTCATTTCAGTTCTCCATGACAAGTTCAGCAGTAGGCTATGGTTCCTATGATGAGGTTTTTAATACCTGCAACATTATTACCACCTGTGTGGTCATCCTCAAATTCATCTTCTTTAAAATGCACCCACTGCTGAGGCACATACACACAAACAACTTGTGTAATCTCCACAGAAAAGAGCTGCTAGAATGGAATGCTCTGGAACGGCCACATACAAGATCGCTATTCCTGATATCAAGCATCAGATAGGGGGGTTTAAAGCCCCCAGCTTTGGAGCAGTCTTCTCTGGAGCAATGGAGCTCCTTATGGATAAGCTGAAGGGATGTTTCATTCATTCATTGTCTGTAACCGCTTAATCCTTACTAGAGTCACAATGGGCACAAGGCAAGGACTCTCCTTGGGTAGGGCACCAGCCTACCGCAGGGCGCACACACACATTCGCTCATACACTCACACCTACGGTCAATTTAGAATCCCCACTTCACCTGACGCGCATGTCTTTGGACTGTGGGAGAAACACAGAGACCTCAGAGGAAACCCACACCACCACTAGGAGAACATGCAAACTCCACACATACACAAGATCAGGACCCAGATTCAAACCCCCAACCCTGGAGGTGTGAGGCAACACCAGGGGGCCCAGGTGATGTTTCCAGAACTAATAATTCAACATCAGTGCTGGACCTCACTAATGCTCTTATGGCCCTCCTAGACGAGTAGAGGTTGTTACTGCAGCAAATAGGGTGCAAACCACTTGTCAATACCATTGATTCTAGGCGAAGAATTGGGTGAGCTGTGTCATAATGCTGGCTAGCACACTGAGGACATCGAGAGAGTGCAGAATTCCCCTATCGGAGTCTGCCGGGGGCTTCCTGAAACTGGGGGAGGCAGGTGTACCAGCTTTAACGTTCAGACAGATACCAGAAACACACACAGAAACACAGAGACACGCTAGCCAGTAGGCATGATGGTTAATGGATGCTGGATTCCAGGTCAGGCTGTGTTTAAGTAAAAGAGTGAAACACAGAACAGCTGCAGTCAACTGAGGTAGTGAGAAAAAATCAATATCCAAAATCCTCTGGGCTCAGGACTCCAGAGGCCAGCACGGCTGGGGGCACGGCGCATGAGACAGTGCCGTGACAAGCAGATGCATATGTATATTTCAAGTGCCTCACAATGACTATAAATCTGATTTTAGAACCAAGTCTATACGTATTATGAAGAGAGATGCTCCACTTTAAACCTCCTAACATTATTAATGAAATAATTGCATTATATTATTATAGTAATAATAATTGAAAATGCTTTTGGCTGCTCAAACAATTTTAGATACCTTATTATAGATTGTAATAATCATTTTGCAGTTATTATCAAATGATGTAGTAAAGCGTGCCTTTATGGTGAACACCTGTAAATGTCCTTCTCAGAGAGGCCGTTGTTGCTGCGCGAGCCACAGGACGTCTCTGTGCATCTGGGCGAATCGGCTGAATTCTACTGCGAGGCACAGGGAGACCCCACGCCCACGGTGAAGTGGAGCAGAGAACAAGGGTCACTACCCAACGGCAGGTCAGAGACATAGACAGACGCACTTTACACACTTATCTGTACCACATCTAGTCTAGTGCAGTTTGGTGTTCTGTGAAATGTAACTTTGACATTTTTACACTTGTTAGGCCTCAGTCATGGTAAAACTGTCTGATGATGTGTAAGTGTTCTTTTTACCTTGTGTAATGGTATCAGGTATTTGGTTAACCCAGACCAGAGTCTTCAGATCCACTATGTGACGTTACAGGACGTGGGCAGGTACACCTGTACCGCGGTCAATGATGCAGGGGTGGCCACAGCCAGCGCTCAGTTGTTTGTGGAAGGTAAAACATGAAAACAACTACAAGCAGTGTCATAAACCCTCCCTGACGTTTTTTGGTTTTATGTGATGTATTCTAGTATGACATATCGTATCGCTACTGATTATATTACTGATGATTAAATTACATTACAATAATTTAGTTATATTACATAATTAAATTGCATTACATCACTGTAATTACAATACTGATTATTATATATAATTGTATTTATATTTTATGTT
>JBBPCX010069356.1:0-11435 GCA_037974365.1 Hydrocynus forskahlii
AGGTGATCACTAATCAGTCCCTCATAAAGCAGAATGAGGTGCTTGTGTAGGAATTTTACAGACACTGGCATGGAATGATTGTCACTCATAGAGACGCTGATTTAAAAATAAATTACAGCGGTCTCTTAATTTTTCCAGAGCTGTATATATGTATATAAATACACAATTACTTTACATTAACAAAATACTATGGGGGACACCACTGGGAGAATATAACAATACAGAATTGTATACAGAATTCTATAATTAAAACATATTTTTTGTCACCATTCAAAACATATATTTTTAGCCACACTACAATGCTGTATACAGTATAACAGTAGAATTAAAATACAATAGACTATAGTACGAAGAGAGAGGAAAAAAAGATGTACTGAGAGAGTACCGTCGATGTAAACAGTTATAGTTGTGCAAATGTAGCGATTTGTGCAAGTATTGCTGTCTGTGGCCAATGTTCAAGTAGACCTAAATGTAAACATAACATAATGTTCATGTAGACACGAATGTAAACATAACATAATGTTCATGTAGACATGAATGTTACTGCTCTCAGTATAAATTATAGGTATCCAGAGTATTTAATGAGTGTGACCAGTGTGTTTATGAAATAATAACCCCTCATTAGTCAGTGGTGGCTATCAACTGTTTGCTAAAAAACATGAGTCATGTAGTTTTCCAGAGTGAGAAAACAAAGTGTGGCTGTGTTTGCAGGCCTTAAGGGGCTTAGATGATATAACCATGGTAATTTATACCTAAGTAAACTCCCATATCAAAACCTTTTTAAAAATTCTGCTGTTTCACAAATTGAGACTGCTCAATGTGAATATAAAGATATCAGTATTGCGATTATTCTGCTGAATACTGAATTTGCAGTGTCTTTCAATGCATTAAAGGGCCCATATCACCACTTTTCGGTAATTAAAAAGGCTTAAAGTAGATAAATATTGTAAATGGTTCATAATGTTTGTTCAAAACCCTGTTCATATAGTCCATATATGAAACCTGAACTGTAATAAAGAACCCATTTTCCCCATCATAGTTTTGTGAAGTCACAAAACCTGTATCAATCAATCTATCTATCTATTTATATATATATATATATATATTAAGACTAGATCAGTATAGCGCCTCCCATTAATGTTGATTTAAAAGGACTGAATTTTGATGCCTGTCAGTAATAATGGAAATGGCTTCACGTATTGTGATTTAATATTTTCACTCTTGTCCAGGAACAGTGTCCATGTGTCGGACTTGGGTCCAGATAACTTGGGGTTATTTGAGTTCCTGCAGTGGAAAGACTTGTTCTCTGGCGTTTCTCAGGGTTTCCATTTGGTTCTTATAGCCCTATAAACAGATCCAGACGAGGGGGGGCTCTCGGGGGGAGCGTGCTGGCAGCGGTCTTTAATAGCCACATATGGTCAAGACTGTCATAAAAACTATTTGAAAACATCTTTTTTTTCACTAAGTGGACATTACTGTGTTCTGCTGTGAAACTAATGCATAAAGCAGGTATGAGGTGATGAGAGTGAAGATGTTAAGAATGTTTTTCCATCTCATTAAAGGGCCTGTATCAAACTTTTCTACGGGATCTTATTTTTTTACCCCTGAGATGCACTTAGGTGGTCTTGCGTAGTCAAACACAATCATCATTCATGTTCATATGACCATGTCTCATCCCTTAGCATTAAACTGTTTTTGTTACCATACCTGATATGTAAATGAGCTCTGTTCTGATTGGCTGCCCACTGTTGTGCTTCATGTAAAAAAACAGTACTGGTTGCAACTTCATTATAAATGGGTGGAGCTAAATGTCTAAAGAGGCTGATAATGTTGATACATGAAAATGAAGTGTTATTTGTAACTTCACAAAAGCACTGAATCCCCAATGAGCTGTTTTTGCAGCTATGGACTTCAATAATGCTTTGGACTTTAATGATGGACTTTATCAGTCTATTATCAGACGTTTGTGTGTTCATATCACGTTGGGGTCACTAACTTTTAAGCAGTTTCCTCCAGGATTAAGAAAGTTTTCTGATTCTTATTCTGATTATAATTTAAAAATGGGCCCTTTAAGTTACCGTTTTTAATGACAGTTGCTGGAAAATTGGAGACTAAATGTAGTGACTTGTCTCTGTTGTTCTCTTTCTCTCTCAGGAGACGAATGTTCTCAGGACGAGAGCGGGGCCGCCGCCATCTTCGCCACCCAGCTGGACGACTATCTCGGCGGGAGTCCGGTGCAGTTCCGGGAGGTCCAGAATAACGAGTCCCTCACTTTCCTGGGCTACTTCAAATCAGGCATCAAGTATCAGGTGGGCATCGAAAGGCCCTTTAATCAGTCTGTACAGTTACCTATTTATCACATGGAATATTACACTGCACAATATTAAAATATGCAAACTGCAAGAGTGCAAATTTTACAAAAGACATTACTGCGGAGATGTGAATCCACATCTCATCCACCGCAGAACCCATCACAGTTACATGGCACTTGTTTCCCAAACTCTCCCAAATCCAGTAAATTCTAATGCAGTCTTCTCTCCCTATTAGTTCTGGGCCAGTTTTTATTCTCTAAAATGTTTGAACTCAAACCTTACCTGTGCTTCCGTTTCAGCCGTGGCAAAAACTCCAAGCAGAGCTGTTAGTTTTTATATTAATGTCTCAATTCGGAAGTAGTATGGTGAAATTTGACTTAGTCTTATTACATTAAATATGACATCGTCCCTTTAACATAAAATATGAAATGTAAAATGTGCCATAACTTTTGCACAGGCCACATTTTATGTGTTTTTTTGCAGGTATTTATTTGCACGTATTTACATACGAATGTATAGTAACATATGAATGTATAGTAATATAATCAGATGATATTAGTGTTGTTTTATATTGTTCTATAACTACAGAATTATTTATACTTTTACAGAAATATAGTGAATTTGTAGTTATATGAAATATAATTAGATGCAAGAAAATCCAATTGCGATTGCGCGGTTGTCGTGGTAACTGGATTGTTGCTAGGTGGTCGCTACAGTGTTGCCAGAGACAGCTCCGAGCAGACAGGAACTTCCTTATAAGGAGTTGTTTTGCCATATGATGACAGTTTATCATTTGCTGTAATGCTGGTACGCCGTTCGCATTCTAAGCGTTAAATAATATTAAATTAACCCATTTTATGTGTTAATTTAACACAGAAATGTTGCATTCAGTGCTCATGTTGAGCAGTCTGAGGTTTCAGGGGAGCTGAAATAGATCTTTGTTGTAGACCTGTTAACATTTACATTTACGGCATTTAGCAGTTGCTCTTATCCAGAGCGACGTACATCAGTGCTCAACTAGTCCACATCTGTTTTTCAAACCTGAAAAGCTGAACTTAAATCAACATCTGCTATTCAACCAAGTTACTGCCAGATAAGTTACACACCTTAACAAACCCTGTCGAAGAAAAGTCACAGGTTAAAGCATAAATAAAGAAAACACGGAGTTAAGAGGGTAAGTGCCCAAAGGTTTTTTTTTTTTAATTAAATATGGGGAGAAGAAATTGGTGAGCAATAACAAGAGGCCTAGTTAGAGCCTTTTATCTTCAGTCCAAACCACACGTTCTGAGTGTCCTGAGACCAAGGCTCTTCTGCTGAACATCAGGCCTCGAGGAGCTTGAACCTGAAAGACAGACGGGTTCTCTCTGTGCTCTTCAGGCCTGGTTCCTGTTCCGCAGGAGTCTGAGAGTATAGTTGGAGTTCATTATTCTGACATTTGTCTGAAGTTTGCCAGCTCATCCCGAAGGCAGAGCGTTCCCTCTCTTATTGTGTCGGGAGTCCTGGAGAGGAGGGCCGTGCAGCAGAGCAGTTATGGGGCATTCACTACTTGAGTCATGCAGCATTCTTTCCACTGTACACTCACGCACACACACACACACACGCTTGCACACGCACACACACACACACACACACACACACACACACACACGCGCACATACACACACACACACACACGCGCACACGCACATACACACACACACTCGCGCACACACACACACGCACGCGCGCACACGCACATACACACACACACTCACGCACACACACGCGCGTGTATGTGCGTGCAGACATACGCACACACATACACACGCAGACATACGCACACACATACACATGCGCGCATACATACACACACGCACATACACACACATGCACACATACACAAACACTTTTACACACATACACACACACACACACACACATACGCACACACGCAAACATACATACACATACACACACACACGCACACATACACACACACGAATTTCATTACCGCAGAGTGTTTCAGGACAGCAAAAATGCAGCTAAGTGGTTCTGTTTTCAATTCCACTCTGGCCTGATTTAGCCGTCTTTACCGCGGTGGTTTTGCAAGGAAATGCTGAACAGAAACACAGTTTCTGATGTGCTTTCAGTCTAACATACAATTCTGAAAGCCACAATAAATAGAACACAGGCACGCACATACACACACACACACACACACACACACACAAACATATCATAATGTATATATAATATAAAACAATAGTTTTTAATAAAATTTTGCTACTGCAAAAATGATATTTAAAACTGTTTAGATGAACAGTGAGTGTTTTTTCACATTAATATTGCTAAATAAAACTCAAAAATATACCAATCTGATGTAAACAGTGGCGTTATTTTCAACTCAGTCAGTCCTTCATTAAATTAAATCAGGAGCTGCTGATGGAGTTTCACAATCCAAGCAATGGCTGGAGGAACCGAGGAGGAATCTGGAACCGAACCTGTGTTCTCCTCACCAGCTCACACAGGATCAACTACTTTTACACACAGAACTGATCTGATACTTTTAACTGCTTTCTTGTTTGTTGGTATTTATTGTAATGTTCACTTTGCAGGAAGACACTTTATCACACGCTGAGAAAAACAGCTTTAAATGATTTGCATTAGTGACTAGGTGACCTTTGCACAGTACTGTATATATATATATATATATATGGATACTTTGAAGAATAGGCGACTGAATCAACTGAATTGAAATATAAACATTAATGACAAATAAGCAACAAAAAACAGCTAGTTTTGAAATAATTTGTTTTGTGATGTCACAAGAAGTAGTTAATCTACATAATTTACCTTTTTAGCCTATAGCAGTTTAGCCCCGCCCATTCACACTGATATTATAAGGAGTGTTTCAGCCTGGGCTGCTTTTTCACTGAAGGCCAGCCAATCAGAGCAGAGCTCAATAAAGTTGGAAAACGATCGTTTAAAAATGTATTCTGACCTTTTTTGGTGCACAAAACCACACAGCAGTCATAAATGGATCCCAGTTAAAAAAAACAGTACAGTATGTTCACCATCTTCTCTTCTCTCTTTCTCTCTCCACAGAAAGGGGGTGTCGCGTCTGGGTTCCATCATGTGGTCACTAATGAGGCGAACGTGAAGCGCTTGCTGCAGGTCAAAGGCAGAAGAGCCATCCGGGCCACGGAAGTGAACTTCTCCTGGGCCAGCTTCAATCAGGGAGACTGCTTCATCATCGATCTGGGCAAGGTAAGATTTCCTGGGTCGAACACTCACTCAGTAGCAGAGAACAGCTTTCAGACTAATTGTGACAGTCTGCAGTCTCTGCACATTAACATCTAAAAGCTCTAAATGTGTAAACCCGTTAGACGTAAATCTTGTGGCATCGCTTCCCAAACGTGGATTTAAAATCAAATTTCCACTCTTGTTTTAAACGTAAATAAGAGACCGCTGCTTCTGCTGTTTTTAGTTAGGCCTATTTTTGTCCGTGTTGTAGATACCATAGATACATCTGGTTTCACATCTGGCTGAAATGTGTCTCAGACCACCTCCTTAAGTAGTTTGAGTGATCAGATTTAAATCTGTTTTAGATGAGTCTTGGGTAGGGATGGTTCGTGATTTTTAAATATTTGAGCAGTAATTTGTAACGATTTTGAGAGTCAAGGGAGGCAGGATGGAATCGCAGGATTCAAAAGGTTTGATGCCAAAGAACAAGAAACAAAAACACAAATAAAAATGAAGGGAACACAAAAATATGAAAGACAAGATAAATCCAAGAGATACAAGAACGGGAGCACCGCAGAAACAGTAAACGGGAAAATAAAGAGGTTTAACAAAAACACAAGAAAACCAAAACTAGAAACTACCATAACGGAGTTCAAAAACAGAATTATATAAAGAATCCACAAACACAGACTGAAATACAAAGGGATTGTATTATACTGGGTAAGGAAATGAGAACACCTGGGCAGGGGCGGAGTCAGGAACCAGATACGGGTGAACAGGACAACAAGGAGGTGTGGCTAAAGACATTACATACTCACCTGGATCAGACACATAAACGAAGGCACATGGAGAGCGTAAACAACATCATAGAGAAGAGAACAGAAAGACGACAGAACAAAAAGCCCAAGAAACAGGGAAAGGACAGGGAGAACGTTACAGTAGCGTTGATATTTAAATATCTGAATAGTAATAAAATTATAATAATTGTATAATGTATGTCTTGCCTTAAAATATTCACTTTACCTTGTTTTTACCCATGTTACTACCAACAGTAATGCATTACTACCACCAAGGGGTGAGGTGGTGTTAATGCACCCAAAAGCTGTTTGCCAACCGCTGACAAAAGTAGAAGAAGAAGACCCCAGTATAATGTGTGTGGCGCGTTGAGATTCCATTATGTCTGAAACCAAAGAAAACAGGAAAATGAGGCGTAGTGACAACCATGGTGTGGGGTCTTTGAAGAATGGTCCAACTTTTCCAATCAGTGAATATCAATCTGGTATTTTTGCTTGAAATGCCTGAAATCTCTAGTCTTGGGTGCGTTCACATCTGCATTTCTTTTTGGATCCACCTGGTCCAGATATATTAAACTACTAAAAATGAATGAAACAACCAGGTGTAAATAGAATCTGTGCTTCATACAATGTCAGAAACCACAAGTAAGTCTGTTTAATATTACCTAACCAAGCAGCACAGTTTCAGGTAAGTATGTGGTCCGTTTTCAACACACAGTTTTTGGGTGTAAACCTTCATTACTTGTTAGTTTCACGCTTAAAAGTAAAGTTTCCTAAATGGTTCTTGGCTTTGACCTCTTCTCGGAAAAGCATTTAAATAGAACCTTTATATTACACTCACACATATCATTTACAAAGTAGCTGATTTATATCATCATCCAGGTTCTTTCGAGTACTAAAAGTAATTGTTTTATGCTCTAAAGAGCTCTTTTGGCTCTCTTATTTTAAGAGTTTACTTTAGAGTTGTTGCAAAACTGCCAAAGCTTCAATTTGAGGCCAGACTTTAGAACATTTGGATCAAGTCCAGTCACAGTTTGCTGCTGGAAGCCCTTCCTTTTGTCTGGATTTAGGCTGAGAAAGTGTCCCAGCAGCATATAGAGGCACACGCTGTATCTCTTCCCCAAAATCAAATGCTGTAAGTGGGATACTAACTAGTTCCTAACAAGATGGTGTATTTGACTAATCCTCTTTGTAGGACGTCTACCAGTGGAGTGGCAGTGAGTGTAACCGCTTTGAGAAGGTGAAGGCCTCTCAGGTGGCCATCGACATCCGGGACAACGAAAGGAACGGCAGGGCAAAGCTGCACATGGTGGAGGAGGGGGCGGAGCCACCGGAGATTATTGATGTGAGGAATAATCCTGCTATTTCTCTTTCAACAAGTCTTTACAGATAGACTTTCCAGGACATTTAGTAACTCTATCCAAATTAAATATTATTTTATTGTATTTTGCAAAGTATGCTTGACATATTTTGGATGTTTTTTTGCGAAAATACTGCCCTTGTCCTGTTGCTGACTTATAAAAGGAATATAAAATGTCCCAATACTTTTGTCCAAATAGTGTATATCACCCATTATGATACATGCAGATCATTCAATGTGCTTTACAGGAATAGAATGAAAATATTAGGCATAAAAATAGTCAGAAGTAATAAAATAAAACAAACAAAAGAATACATAGAAAATCAACAAAGGTGAAACAATATTACAGGAGAGTAAACGTTCGTCCACACATGAATTTAAGTGTTTTACATTTGCATTCACTGTAGAGGGTTCGGTTCCCACTTTAAACTATACTGAGATGAACTGTGTTGGTGTAGCTAATCTAACACTGGCAGGTTGGACTGGACATAAATTTGCAGCATGTTAATGTCGCATAAACAATAAATACATGACTAACACACTCATGTATGTTATGAGTGCTGCAATCATTAGTAAAGTGACCGTTTTGTCAAACGTGAACACGCCCCAGCATAAAATTCATTCTCTGTGTTAAACCCATTCACCAAGTGAAACAGGGGGCAGCCAGGAACACAGCGCCCGGGGAGCAGTGTGTGGGGACGGTACCTTGCTCAAGGGAACCTCAGTGGTGCCACTAGCAGCCTTGGGATTTGAACCCATGACCTTCTGATCGCAGGGCGAACTCCCCAACCACTAGGCCACCAGCTGCCCTAGATTTTTGTCCAGCGTTCCCCAAACTCCACCTATACAAGAGTGTATTCGTGGCTGGACCGTGAATAGATGTTACACACTCCCACCCGAGGGGGCTTCAATTCCTGCTGCCAGGATTCTGGTTTAGGACTTGGTACCATGGTTTGAATTATGGGGGTACTGGGGGGTACTGTACCCCCCGATCAAGACCCAGATCCCCCCCAAATTTATGGGGGGGTCCTTAACAGTGTTATGAAAGCAGCACCCCCCAGTTATGGAGGGATAAGTCACACTCTGCTTGGTGCAATAGTTCTTCTTTATTTATTCTGAGCCTGGCTGAAGGCATTGAGCTCTTTCGCCTCTTGCTAATGAGAGTGCACCCATCCACGATGGGGAGAGAGTGTGAGAAGGAGAGGAGAAAGGAAGAGAGAGTGTCGGGGGGCATGCCTTGCATGGTAATCAGACTGAGTGTTGATGTTTCGGTTCAATGCTCTTTGGCTGGGGAGTTTGTTTGTGTGACTGATCTCTGATGTAATGAATCGTTTCCAGGCTCTGGGCCCCAAAACCAGCATCGCCCCGGCCACGCCGGACGACGAGCAGGTGGATACGGCCAACAAGAAGAAGGGGGCGCTGTACATGGTGACACACTTCTACATACTCCTCATTCACTAGAATAAAGAGTCATTATTTATCATTTGGGTTCTGAGGAAAGGCCTGCAGCGTTTTGGTGAAACTGACTGCATAACTGCATGTGTCCAGTGGTTCAGTCTGGAGTGAAAATTTGAATAGTAAAGCAATAGCTTGGTCAAAATATATATAAAATAGACACAAGTGTAGATTAAAAAAAGGGTTTTTAGCTTTGCAGCACATTTTAGTTTTGGGTCAGGAGTGCCCAGTGGTTCAGTCTAGACTGAAATGCACAGCAATAGTTTGGTCAAAATATATAAGATGGACAAAAGTGTGCATTAAAAACTAGTGTTTTTAGCTATAGAGCACCTTTTTGTCCACTTTTATTAGTAACACTATGTCATACTATGTCAGAAACTACATTTCAGATAGAATAAATTACAATAATACAACAATGTCTAGTTCTTGTATAGTTTGATACGTCGGAACAGATGAATGCACCAGAACTGTAGTGAGAACGTACTATTTTTTATAGAATATAGTGTACACAGGCTTCCAGAGCATTAACCTCTTGGATCAATAACAAAATAACATTACTACACTTCAGACGGACTTGGTTAATCAATTGCAGAAGCGATTAGGAAAGAAAACTGTGCATATTTATTTATTTTATTGCCAAGCTGTTCCTTTAAAAACCTAAACTAGCAATATATAGGGTTTGTGGGACTATTTCATTAAGTTGGCTTCTTAACCTGATGGACTGATGTTATTATGTTTTGTTGGTGTTTTAATAGATATCTGATGCCAGCGGCTCCATGAAGACGTCTGTGGTGGCTCCGTCGAGTCCGTTCAAGCAGGCCATGCTCTCACCTGAGGAGTGCTACATCCTGGACAACGGCGTGGATAATAATGTGTTTGTCTGGAAAGGTGTGTCTCGGAGTTTTGGGTGGAGTGTACTTTCGCTTGCCAGAACGCAATCCTGAATCTTCAGATTCTTGGGATTGTTGTGATTGCGGCTGCATGGGAGCGTACCCTCAATTCCCTCCATCAGGGTGTGTGTGTTTGTGTGTGTGTGTGTGTGTGTGTGTATAGTTTCTGCACTAGTCTTACTATAGTTATATACACACTACCATATATATATTTATATATATTTATATTTGTATATAGACACACTACTGGTGAAATTTTGCACACAGTTGCTTAACATTACCAAAAAATACACTCAGTATTCTTTACTTGCAAATAAATGTACAGTATTTTTACCTTTTGAGTTCCTTTGTTAACCAGAAAATGTCGGGGTTTTTTTATTATTCAGTACTGCTGACTTATAAAAACTCACCTAATAAAAAAATAACGTGGATCACTAGCCAAGTGTTAGATATTTAATGTGCACACATCACTACACAACCAGTTAATAGGAGTCAGACCTGCACCGTCACAGATTCTTTCATCTTAGAAAGGAAACTGGCTTTATTTCACAGATTTTCATTTGCAGTTGTTCACTCAACAAATTTACAATTTAACAATCATAAAATTTGGCATATACATACATATGCACATGAAATACATACATATACTTATCTAAGTTTACATATACATGAATATACATATATATATTTCAATACACACGTCCATATTTATATTTCTAGATATGGATAGTGTACATTTATACTTATAGTGTTGGTATAGTTTTCTTCTGTTGTTTTTAATTTTTCCTGCTCTTACCTTTGTACTGGTAAGAGCATCTTATCTTATAAATGGGCTAGAGGTAAAAAAATCTGGTTGACTGGTAGTATATACAAATATACTTCTCATAACAGTGCTGTTCTAAAGTTCATTAAATATAATGCAGACGTTCCTCTTTTTCTGCTCGTAGGTCCAAATGCAAACACAGCAGAGCGCAAAGCAGCCATGAAGGCCGCACAGGAATTCATCAAGGAGAAGAATTACTCCAACAAAACACAGGTACACAGCCAGGCTTGGGATGAAAAGACATTCAAACGCTGAAGTTCCTGCTAAAGCCTGAATAGACTGGTTAATATGCATTCATTTGATGGATGATCATATTGAACACCTCAGTAATAGATGCACATTTCTATACATTTTATACAGTACTATACAAAAGTCTTGAGCCATTTTTTATATTTTGCTTTAAATCACCTTGTTGGTGCAAAAATACTAATTTATTCCTGTTAGATTGTCTTTTCTTTGTCATACTGAGGAGATTAAATGAAAGAAATTGGAACTACAGATATGTGTCTAAAGATACAAGTTTCCTAGATAAAGGAGTTCCAACCACTCAGCATTCAGCACCACCAGTATACTGATCAC
>JBBPCX010069357.1:0-11434 GCA_037974365.1 Hydrocynus forskahlii
CCATCTGAGGGAGTTTTTCCTCGCCTCTGTCGCCTTTGTCTTACTCACTAGGGGCTCGGACCTGGACTCTGTAAAGCCGCTTTGTGACAACCTGGTTGTAAAAAGCGCTATATAAATAAAACTGAATTGAATTGAATTGAATTCAGACACACAAACAAATTCCCAGTCCATCTTGAAATTACACCTTTTGTGAACATCACCACAACTATGCCCCTACTCAAAGCTGATTTTAATTATACTTAAAATTAGACATATGTAAGTAAAAAGTTTACAATTAGAACTGTAATATGCGCATGTTTAACCTTCAGTCATTGGGGGTTCCTCCCTGTCCCCCCACCACCTGCAGTTAATGCTCTGTTTGTTTTTACACGAAGGCAGTGAGAAGTGAGTTGCCCTGTATATGCAATGGATTGCTATACAAGAGAGATTACAATTTATTTTAATTTTTAATTGATTTATAGCTTGGTCTATGCAGACAATAGGGCACATTTTATATGTTATGTTTCTAGTTTTCCTATATATAATAGGCATTATTAAATCCTATATTAAATAATATTTACTTTTGTTTCCTGTACATACTTTTTTTCACTTGACAATCAAAACAGGTCATATGACCGGGGTGTCCATACTTTTGCATGCAACTATAGAAGTGCAGCACTCATACGGACTGAAATTCCTTCTCAACGTTTTCTGCTGCTTACTTTTATGTTGTTTACAATCTGCATTATAGTTTGTCTTGGCTGTAGGGTGTGGGAGCCAGTTTCTTTTCTGGGATCTGATGACTTTGTTTGTGTTAAGGAGTCAGGGCACTTTCTTTGTGTTTTCATTTTCTTCCCTTCTTACAGGTTATTTCGTTTTCTTGTGGTGGGTTATTGTTTTGTTTGGCTACGATCCTCCCTGAAGCCTTCTGCTTTCAAAACAAATAGAAGCCCTGTAAGCTAGTATTTTGCTGTAGCTAGTGAAATGCATTCAAGCTGGTTTATGCGCGGCCCCTCGACAGGCCATAAAGCATCCGCACTTTTAATCCACGCGCAAACATAAAACATCCACATTATTATGCAGCCTTCCTAGAACTAACGGCAATTATTCACATTCGGCTTTGATTGTTCTGATCCTGCACAATTAGGAAAGTGTAAATACAGCGTACGTGTTGCTGAGCCAAAATGGAGAACCACGGCACCAGTTGTTACGAAAGAGAGCGAGAGAGTGTAGGCTGGACGACTTGAAAGACCCTCTTTAAACGATATTATATATCTCGCGTTAAGAAGGCTGTTAATCATTGTGTTATATTGTCATAGAACACTATCTATGGCTGCTCTTACAGGGTCATCTAGTAGTGCAGTGTTGTGGCGGGGCTTTTGGAGTCGAGGGCATCAGGTTCTGTGCTGGTAGACCCTGGAGAGAAAAAGCAAAATAGTGTTGGTTGAAGCTCATCATAAATATACTACTGTTAGATCTTTTGTTTATTTAATCATACTGATGATTCAAATGTTTTATTTGTCACATGCAGTCATACGTGCACAATATACAGTGAAATCCTTTTTTCTGGTTACTGTGCTACATAAAAATGAATGTACATATAAAATGTACATTTTTACTTTACAATGTAATAAATGCTAAATATAAAGTAGAAAAAATAAACCAAATATGTGAACCGTTCTATATATGAAAATTCATTACAAATGATACATAGAAATGATCCAAAATGACCTGGAAGAAAATATTTATGCATTAAGTTCTTTTAAATGCTAGGTATGATTTTTTCCTTCTCCTCAATATACAGTTTTGGAAATACAAGGTTTTGTTTCTCTCAGTGATATGCTTGTATATAAAAGGAATACCTTGAGGCAAGTTGTATTACTTGTGTGGCTTTTGCAAAAATAAACATTGGGACAAATCACAGTTAATTTTATTTATTTTTTCAGTAAATATTGCATTACAGTGTGCAGATGTGTTTTATCTGTAGAGGATGTGTATTTATTTTCGCAGTTGCCAGCAACTGTTTGTTCAGATGAGGGATTCGTTTTTGTACCTTGCCTACCCAACGGTGTTTAGCACGGTTTGATGATTTCCCGGCACACACACACCTGGTTCAACTCACTTGTTAATGACCAAGTTTAGTAAGTAAGTTTGGAGGGGAATTACCAAAATGTGCTGGACACCAACCCTGGGGCAGCTGGTGGCCTGGTGATTAGAGTTACCCCAGCGATCAGTAGGTCATGGGTTTGAATCCCAGAACTGCCAGTGGCACCACTGAGGTACTCTTGAGCAATGTACCATCCCCACATGTTGCTCCCTGGGAGATGCATCGCTGGCTGCCCACTGCTTCAATGGATAAATGCAGAGAAAGGATTTCATGTTGTTCACACTGTGTGCTGTGGTGCGTTCACGCATGGTAAGGGCCACTTTTCATACTTACTTAAAACATCTCTGGTGTAATAAACATTTTTAATGCCTTTCCTGCATGGCTTTGCCATTATTTTGATCATGCCAACAAACAAAAGGACTAGATTTGGCTTGATGGACAAGCGGATTAGACCATTTTCCCACGGCAAGGTGATTTTTGAGGTTGAAAGATAAAGAAGTCAGTCTCAAGTACATTGTTCCGGGTTTACCTGACCAGGAAAATGATTTTCAAAGCCGCTGCCCCAACTTGCCGTAGGCAGTCAGGCAGTTCTTAATACCAAGCCCTGCCCCGACCTTGAAAGAGCTCTGCACCTGGCTAAAACAGGATCCATCCTGCTGAGAGGTTCAAGAAGCTTGCTCGCCTTTGATGTGACTGAGTACCACTGAATCTGTAGAGGATCCCATCTTGTAAGTCAGGTACATTTAGGCAGCCTCTAAGCAAGAGGACTCTCAGAAATCTCTGCTACTTCAGCTTTGCTGATTTGCAGAGGAGCTCTTGGCAAGACAGAGATAACCAGTGACATTGTACCCCATTCAAACCAGCAACTAAGTTGGTGGAATTTGTCCAGCAGACACAGAGATCCAGCACATGAGTAATTCCACAGGCTCAAATATCTCTTAATTTCACTTGCTCTGCTCAGCGGAGGAATTCGTCTCGATGACATGTTGGTCAGCGATCACACTATTGTTTTTCTTAAGTTTTATTTTTATTATTATTATAAATTTTATAGCTGGAATTTGTTGCCTCTACTCCTCCTACAGTTCTTGAAATATGGGCAAGATTCCAGTGTCAAAACATCTGTTTATATAACTTTTTGCATGTGTATACAACTTTTTGATCGGTTGATCAGGGGCCAAGTATTGATCAATTTTTTGGTTAAATTGGCTCTCTAATGTATGGGAATAGAGTTGGTAGCTGAGTCAGAGAAAGTCTATAATGTCATAGATGCTGCCACAAAGCAGCAAAACACAGAAACAAAAGTAGAGCAAAACAGACAGCAGATTCATAAACAGTTTGTTGTGGTTTAATTTCAAATAATCAGCCCCTGAAGGTGTGTTCAACCGTCCTTACCCATAAATGGCTTGGTAAGTGAGTTAGTGCCCTCTCTGTGGTCCAGTGGTAAAGCGTTGGGCACTGAATGGCGAGAATCTGAAGACTGAATACACGTTACAATTTTTTTAATACAAACACCCAAACATTGGTTTGATGGTAACCATGCAATCCCATGTTGCATTTTCTTGCAGAATGCATTTAGTTGTGTCTAACATGAGACGCATGTGCGTGTGCACACATTCATAATTGTGTTTGGCCCATAATGAGCTACAGAAAGCGCTATCAGTAAACCATAGCTGCTCCATAAAGTGTGTGTCATAAAGGGTAGGTTAAAAAGGATGCAGGTCCTTGAGTCATACCTATAAAGACACTAAACAAGGGGAGTGCCTATGTCTTTCAGTGCCTTGCTGCATGCTAACAGTGCTATGCTATCAGCAATGAGCAGGTGACTGTCTTTATCATCAGAGGCTGGGTTATCCGTAAGGTCCCTCGAAGCTTCAGCGGCATCTTAAATGGCAGCATCAATCTTTAAAGCTGCTTTGGTGGAGTCAGCCTAGTTTGCACCTCTTGCTTCCAGGGACAAGACAAGGACATCACTCTGGCGGCGCTCAGCATGGCGGCAATGATCTTTGTGTGTGTTTGTGTGTGTGTCTACGGCTTTTGTCTACTTTATTTATTTATTTATTTATCAGAGAATGCCTGAGGCAAATGCCTTGTGTGCCGCTTGCTTGCTGTGTCCTTCTGTAGAGGTGCAAAGATGTGATCTGCGCTGTCATCGTGATGGATAGCTTTGGTTGACTTCTGACTCTCGTGTCTGTTGAGGAATAAACAGCCATTTGCTGGCATCACTTCGGTCATAATCTGGTGTCTGTAAACGTCGCCATAATGAAACTGGAATTTTCTTTTATTCGAAGCTCTACTGGAATTTTGAGAGGTTCAGGAAGCTCGCCTTTGCTGTGATTGAGTGCCACTGAAAATGTAGAAAGCCCCATCATTTGACTGCACTTCTTATTCTGTTTCTACTAGAATTTTGAGAATTTGCGATTTGAACAAACTTTTTCATCCAGTGCAATGTTCTCTCTTGAACTGAATGGATGCAAAATTTGCCATGCTGCCATGACTGTAATCACATGAATGCTGGTAACGATGTGTATTTTAAGTCATTATGTGTTGTTTTCAAAGGTGTTATTTAAGCTAGGAAAAGCCCACCCTTGTCCCATGCAGACTCTTCCTGTAGTTACTTTTGTCATCATCATCATTTAATGCCAGTCCTTGGTTGAAATCACTCGTCCTTTTCATGTCTTTATACTGCCCATTGTGTTGAAAAAATTCTGTATCTATATCATCTTTTTTTCTTTTTTTTTTGATCAAGGAAGTGTGGAATTTTTAATAACAGTAATTACTGTGGTTATTTTCCATGAGGTTTTCTAAATAGAGAACCCTGTTAACACTGTTACCCTTTTTGTCTGACTTTGCTGCAGTTTTATCCATTTCAGACCAAAAGCTGATATCATGATGATATCATGATATGATATCATGATATGAAAATGAAATGTCATGAAAGATTTGCTTTGCTATAGTTATTTCCACATTTATACCTCAAATACACAAATACCTTGGTACAATAGTCTTTCTTTTGCTATTAATTTAATTGTTGCTTATGGTCAAGCCTGAAGTTGGCCCTAGTTGTTTGTTTGCGATAGATTAGCTATTTGTCTCTCAGACTCAGCTCCCTTCCCTTTGTGTGCTGGTCAGGCTGTAGAGGGCAGTCTGCCCTTATTAGTATGGCTGAATGGGAGCTTGCAAGTCACAGCTCGACCTCTTCAGACATGCTGATCAGACGAGCGCTTCGGTCACTCCGGTCTTCTGTGTGTTCCCGTCAGATGCAGATACTCAAGGAGATAATGATGTCTGGCAGCAATGGGACATGAGTGTTGGACACAGTCTCTGAGAGGCAGCCTATCCTCTGATGGTACAAAGAGGAATAATTAGAAAGCATGCTAAAAAAAAAAATAAAAAAATAACTTGACGAAGACAGTGTAACTCCTAGAATGTCCTCATGTATGCCTTTTGCTTCGATCCAGTTTGAAATCCAATTCCATCCTGTAGCTCTTCGCGTCAGATTACATGCTCGCACTGCGAATACAGCAAAGACATCTGCGGCTGTTACCACGAGACTTCATCTCCCTAAGTGACGTCTGGACCTAATGAATATATCCCTGCCCTTATTTTGCAAACACCCAATTTAGCTTGCCATGCTCTTCCCCCAACTGAGGCCCAACTCGCTTTTCTGATTAGCAGCCTGCTGCAGGTCTGAGCATCTGGGGAGGGGAATAGTAGCGTTCTCTGCTAAAATTACACACGTTTGTTTAGCGAGCAGATTGAAACTATGAAAATGAGCCTCATTTCAGTGAGCACATGCTTTTGAGCATTGGGGTCAGTGTAGCATCGGCGGCACACATAGGAAATGAAGATTCTGTGTTTATTTGCTCGCTTCATTTCCATAATGCATGAAAGTGGGTTTTTTTTTTTTCATTTGTTTTGTGTGTGTGTGTGTGTGTGTGTGTGTGTGCGCGTGTGTGTGTGTGGAATAAGATACCCTTCATACAATACATAATCATGTTTACTTGTTTCAGTCACTGCCTCTGCTTGATGTGCATGTTAATTTCTTTCCGATAACAGTGGTCCATTGTACTCCGCTACAAAATATCCCAGAGATTTTCTGCCCACTCTGACACATTGTCGCCCTGGTGACATCCTCAATCAAACTACGTTTCCCTGACAGCATCAAAAACAATAGAGAAGATACATCTCCTTCACTCTCATGACCCAAGTCATATATAAAGGATGCCAGTTGACAAAACCTCTAAAATGGAATGCCCCCTATAATCTACTGGAATTAAACATAAAAGGTGGCGTTGTTGCCTATAAGAACATTTTCGTGTTTGGCAAAATTGTCCAGCAAGAGTGAACAATAACTGGGGCTGGTACAAAAGAGTAGAGCTGAGACCTGCCTCTAATCAACAGGAATTAAAATGAGAATTGTTTTTTTATAATCCAGCAAGGTTTTACCTGCTCTTAACAGATTAAGGACCCTGATCCTGGAGATCTGTCTTTCTGCAGTCTTGTTCCAAACACAATCATGCGAGCAAAAGTTCTATGGAGTGGGCTGATCCGGGATCATGCTTGCAGAATGAGAGCAGTTTTATGGGAGGATTTATAGAAAAGATTTGGGTGTATTTGTAGGACTGGTAGTATCTTAGTGGGTAAAACACTTGTCTGTGAACCACAAAGTTGATGACCACAACGTTGCATGTTCAGACCCCCACTTTCTACCACTGTGTCCTTGAGCCAGAGACTTACCCCTCAGGTGTTCCAGCAGGGCTGTCCCTGTAACTAATCGCATCAGCCAAATGCCCCTTTTACCTAGTGGTTTTAGCACTGTAGCTACAATACTAAACCAATGAAGCAAAATTTGGAGTCCAACCGTGTCTTGGCTGTTCAACCACATCTGTGATCAATGATTTTCACCCAAACAGGTTTTTTTATTTGTCCCAAAGTGTTATCAGTACAACATCAAGAAACTGTATTTTCTTTGCCACTTCCAAACCTTCTTTTTTGAAAGTAGTATTGACTCAGTTTGGCTCAGCTACATTTCATATATAGTGTTGGTAAATACCCCACAAGTAACCATGAAGTGACAGCAACAGGACAATTCTCCCATTAGGCTGAGTGAGCTTCACCAGCTTCTCAGTATCACCCAAATGTTAACAAGCATTGTCTGGCAAATATACATATTCCCATTCTGCATTTTATAACTGCTGGCTTGATTTTACAAGTTCACTGTTAGACAGCATTGCAGCTGTGAGCTGTTTATCCACAGATATCCCATGCCTTTGTTTTGAATGTGACATATTGTACCACTGATGGATTAACTTCACAGTATGTAGAGGGAAAATGTGCCTTGCAGAAACAGGCATGGTGTCTGATTACAAACGATTGGAATAAAAGCTCTGAAATGTCTCTTTTTTGAATGCATGACAAAAGCACTTAACTAGAACAGCAAGAGATCAATAGCAAAATGGTTCTTGCGAAGTTCACAAGCATCTCCCAAAGCCTGAAATTTTATGTTCACTGACTAATTAGCAAATAACTTTATGTCTGCACGCAGTTTTTTGGCCTCATGATCCAGTCTGAGTCCTGTTTTATCAGAAAATGGCTAGTACTTAATCAAAGTGAAAGATGAATTCCACTCATTTTTCACTTGTTAGAATACAAACTAAGTTGTTTGGAGTGGTCTGCAGAAAAAAACATTTCTTCATCATGGTGGTAATATGAATGAGGTATTAGGATGTCTACAAGGCAAATATAACTTGAAAACCATTTTATTTACTATTCAGCATTTCTGTGGTCATATCTATACAGATTTATGTGTTCTTTGACACTAGTTTGCCAAATTATTTGTTCATTTTAAATTATTATCATTTTAAGTTGAATTTTTAATGATAAAAAATCTAATCTAAAAGCTATCAGAAAGCAATATCTTTATGTGAGGGAGCTTTATAAGAGGTATGACACTTGGTTCCTACCGCCAACACTGTGAACAATTCTGACTCACCCTTTCTCTAAAGTGGATTGGAAAACATGATGGAATTTCCCCTTATTGTAAAGTTAATAAGCATCTTATTGTGTTGGGAATATCTTGTGATTTAGTACACTTAATATGGCCTGTTGTCAGCTTTGAGCATAGTAAACCAGAGGTGAAAAATGTTGTGGAAGTGTGCTACATGGCTTCAGTGACATTTTATTCAGAGCAAGCAGCAAAAATAGACTTGATGCATAATAACCCATTGTAAGAATTACACTGACAAGTCTGCTTCATCTTTATGAAGATCTGATTGAATCTTGAGCAGGTTGGTTGATGTTTTGTTGATGTATTTCGGCCATTTAGGTGACTTTGAGTTCTAGAGTTTATGCAGAAGAGCATGGCTGGAGCAGCTCCAGTACTTGTGGTCTAGGATGAGATTGGGACATCTCTATGTGTTTACTCCTTTTTTTTTTTGTTATTCTTTTTTGTCCTTTCTTTTCAGTCTTTAATAACATACATGAGATGTTTGTAGTTTTAATAATATTTTACACCTGCCACAGCGCTATCGGAAGGTATTATCTCTGCTTACTCTTTCCAGGTTCTAGGGAGATTTGGAAAGGGATAAATCAAGCAGATAAAATTTCACACTTGAACTTCTTGAGGGTGTTGATGTGAACTTGTAGTGAAGAGCTGATGAAGCCATGAAACACAAGCAAACTGGATTAGAAGCATAACGATCATGCTTGGTTCCGCACAGTAGATTAATTCTTGGGTCGGTGGCAGGTTTTCTTTGCCTCACTCATATGACAACCAAACAGCAAAACGTTTGCATAAGCCCAGCAGCTTTGATTGTGGTGTTATGCATGTTACAGTATGTGCAAACATATAATAAGGTATATGTGCACATGCACAGTCCTTCAGGAGCGGCCTCTAGGATAAATTACAAATTCTAAAGATTGGCCTGCTAAACTATTTCAAATTGGGCAGCGCTACAGGCGTGGATATTAATGCTTCAGTGCGATAGGGGAGTGCTGAGACTAATTGCACATGAATGCTGGCCTTAACCAGATTAGCCACGGCTCGTTCAAGCGCATGAATCACAGTTTTGTTCGTTTTGCTCCCTGTTGTTGGAGCGTAGTTTAACACCAGAGTCTTTCGGAGGTTATCAGAGGATTCATCTTTCTCTCAACCCCCACTCAGCATCATTACACCCCATTCGGTTAGCTGTCCCACCACTGAGCTCATAGGTGTGTGCTGTTTGAAAGCTGATCTTGGAAATGTCTAGATGCTTACACTAGACAAATGCTGATTTTTTATTATTTTTTTTGTGTCAGCTAGCTTGCACTGAATTGTTTTCTCAATGCGTTAATTATGGTTTTGGACACATAGTCAAAGTTCTTAATAATTACTGCATCAGCAAAATAATTGTCAATTGATCATTATCCAGGCATTTACAACAATAGGGTTTAATAATGATAAACATCAGAGGTGTGTACTCAATCACATGAGTTGTACTGAGTCTGATTTCCTAATAAAAGGTGGAGTTCCACAAATTAAAAGCATAATTCTGTATTTTATTTTCATTTATGGAGAGATATTGCAGAAGATTAGGACCTGCAAATCTATGATCACATGTAGGAACATAGCCAGAGGTGGGTAGGCTTTTTAAAATTATATACAGATTTCATTTCATCAGATTTGGTTTGCAAAGCAAACCGGCCGCTTTCTCTGAAATTTAGAATGAGGATTTCATTTTTTTTTTCTTGATTTAATTGCAGAATAAATTACGACATCCCCTGGGAAATTTCTGACACATCTGGTATCTCTTGATTTTGGATTGGGAATGTATAATTGCGGATCAGCAACATAGTTATCATATTTCATCATCATATTTCATGGTGACGTTACCTTGAGGTCACATTCACATCAGTTAAATATTAATAAAACAATTACATAAGTGTGCCTTAGAGTGCCATTTTGAAGATGGCGCTTTAGAATCTTGTGATTCTTGTGAACCCTAAAAGGATTCTGGCTCCTTAAATAAATCTTCAATGAACAATTCTTTGAAATGCACAGAAATGTTTTAATGTTTAAAGAATCTCTACATAATGTAAATGTTATAGGATGAGCCCTTATCTATAAAACCTGTACAATATAGGGTGCTTCTTTAAGCCTTTTGGGTTCTTCACACTCACAGACCTGTCACTCAGGGCAAGGAAACATTCTACAGCTTTTGCTTGCAGATTTGGACTGTGTGAGAAAACAGTTCCTCTCTCCGTTCCTCTGGGTGGATGCGTGACTGTGCTGTGGAGAGCCCCCTGCCCCTCGTATCCTGCACTTCTCCCTCTTCTTCTTGCTCTAATCCCACCGAGTGGCAACAGCTGCTGTGGAAAGTCGAAAACCTCCCCCTGCCAGGAAGAGACAATTAGCAGTGCTAATGAGCGAGCCCCTGCCATCACAGGCACTTCTTCTCTCTTCCTCACGACGCCTGCCATTCAGAGAGACAGAGATAAAATGAAATGAATTACTTGGAGGAGCAAAAAGAGAGACGAGAGCAAGAAAAAGAGCCAAGAACCTGTTGTGCTCCTCGAGTTTGTAGTCACTTTAACACCCTCACATTCTCTGCTCTCTCTCTTGCAATAATGGAATCATTTTTATCAGTGTGCGTGCGTGTGTGTGTGTGTGTGTGTGTGTGTGTGTGTGTGAAGTAGGTTTTTATTTGTCATTTCTGCCATATACACACAGTACATGGTAAAAAGGAAACAACATTCCTCCAGGACCATGGTGCAACACAAGAAACAGAACAGAACAGAACACAAGACCACAAGGGCAAACAGGACAAAGAGCTCAAAAAAGAACATAAGAGCAACAATAGCAACTAGACCAGACAAGACAACGTTCAGTACAATTGACAACAGCAACAGTGAGGATAAACTATGGAAGTATTTCTGTGCCATCGGAGTTTGAATATGAATTTCTAACGCTGATTATTTTTTCACCAGATTTTTTTTCAATGTTGAAAAAGATTCAGCATAAAAAAATTCAACATCTCAAAACAGGATTCAGCGTGAAAAAATTCAATCTCAAAAAATAAATCAGTGTAAAAGAATTCGATGTCTCGAAAAATTTGGTGTAAAAATATTCAGTCTCAAAAAATTCTGTGTCAAAAGATTCAAATTCAGTGTCAAAAGACAGAGTCAACAAGTGCAATTTGTAACAATTGTTTGCGCTCTGGCTGGTAGCTGTGTGGCGTCTGTTCTCTCGCGCGTCCACTCCGATGTGGATATATAAATGAATATTAGGCTGTACGAATTCAATTCAATTCAGTTTTATTTATATAGCGCTTTTTACAACCAGGTTGTCACAAAGCAGCTTTACAGAGTCCA
>JBBPCX010069358.1:0-11434 GCA_037974365.1 Hydrocynus forskahlii
CTCTCTCCGCAGGGTGAGGGTTTTAGAGACCGAGAATCTTTATTGTAATTTTTATTAAATTGTTTTATTTTTATCTTTATTTTTTATTTAAACAATTCTATTTCAAAAGGCAAAGTGAGGCTGAAACTGAACACAATTTCCCCACACTTATTGGACACACACTTCTTGGATTTCTCTCCACTTATATGGTGATGATTCAAGATTCAAGTTTCTTATTTGTCACATGCATAATTATACAAGTTACAACACGCAGTGAAATGTGTCCTGAACTTTGAATTTTGTTAGGCTCATCCTTAATCCATATTGGTTATGGCATTAATGTGCTACCAAAGGGCATCTCACATTTCTTCCCCGTGTCTGACAAGTTTTCAGTCGTTTTCTCACCCACATAGGCTGCTGGTCTACACTGATGTAAAATATGTCCTTGTTTAACAATGTGCCACAACTTTTATTCAGGATTGTCTTATAGGAACATGGCTTGAATGTTACAATAATGTATATATCTCCAATGTCTCCATAATGTGCAATATCTCCAATGTCTCCATAATGTGCAATACCTTCTCACACTGTGCAATAGACTGTAAAAAAATCCAATGCAATTTGTATTTTCATATTTATTCTACCAGTACCATTTGTATACTACTATTACTATGTTCGTTATTTAACTCTGTCTTATTTTATTCCTGGATCTTAAATTTCATTGTTCCTTGAAAAAGTGACAATGACAATAAACATTTATCTTATCTTATTTCAATAGCAAAATGAGCTAATGACTTTCAATCCTTAGATGACCAGAGAGGGCCTATCAGGTGCTGTCAGCATGTGTGGTTCGCCACCATCAGAAGGGGAAAGACCCCAGTCCTGATGCCTATGCCACCCGATATTGTTGACCCTTTGACCCTCGACCACCCCACAGGGCTTGCCTCCTGGGTCCGACTGGACGCCTCCCTCTACCCCTCCATAATGGGCCTCCATCTATTGCTGGCCAATGCCAACTCCTCTGCAGGTGTGAAAGCTTCAGTAGGCTCTCCACCTGTTGCCCTCACACCAACCTTTTTCTTATTGACTGTAAAACACAGAAACAAGCTAGTAGCTGGGGTCTAGACACACTAGTTACATCTCGTAATGAGTAAAATATTAATGCATTAACTATTAATACATGAGTCTGCCACTTGAAATTATGTTTCTATATTACATCTTTTTTTGCAGCCAAGAACGCTTCCCACTGCTATTGCATCTGAAATAACTTCCCGGTATTTGCACTTTAGGGGGTATTAAATTAATTAAAAGGCCCACATCTGACATGTGACGCATCTATATACCTCTACATTTATTTAAAGTGTTTTATTCATTTTCAGACAACATTTAAATAGTCTAATAAATAATACTCAACTAAGAACATAAGACAATGCACATGTACTTATGCATTTACTCGGTCAGCAATGCGTGTCCAACAAGCCTGCGTGTCTCTGTTGGCTGCTGTGGTGTTGGACTTGCACAGCAGCACTGATTGGTGCTCCTCGTATCCTTGCATGATGATCACACATTCTTCCTCCGTGAAATGCGGAGAGCGCTGCGCGCCGTCATTTGAAACGGTGATTTGCGCGGTTGAACGCACACCGCGCACAGACCGTGATAAGTTCACGCTGATTCAACTAATCAACGTCTTATTGCGCTTCGTAGTACCGATTAACGCCACCTGGGACAACCGTGATTTGTCAAGTGCGAGTTCGCAATTAACCATCGAGTTAAATCAGACGCTTCGTAGTATAGTCCCCAGGCCTTCTCGTCCAACATCAGTGCCTGGCCTCATAAATGCTCTACAGAATGAATGGGCACAAATTCATACACAGAAACAATCCAAAATCTTGTGAAAAGCCTTCCAAGAAGAGTGGAAGCTTTTAAAATCTGTGTATTTTAAATTAAAGTCCCTGTTGGTGTAATGGTCAGATCTCCCAATACTTTTGTCCACACAGTGTACATCTTATTTTGTCAGTTTAAGTAACTCTTTCGGCATTCTCTTAACTCTCATACATGCAGTTCTGCTCTACTTTCAAATATGTTTTACAATGAAACCCCAAGGTGTGTTAATTGTCATTGTCTAGCATGATCAGCATGATTACAGAGTAGTGCGCTGGAAATTTGTGTTAAATACATTAAATACAGTGAATTAATTTTCCTTTTTGGGTAAATGCACATGACAACAGGACTACTACAAAGAGCAACTTTAGCCACTGGGTGGCTGGTGGCCTAGTGGTTAGAGAGTGGCCCCTGTGATCAGAGGGGTGTGGGTTCAAATCCCAGGACTGCTAGTGGCAGCACTGAGGTACCCTTGAGCAAGGTACCATCTCCACAACACTACTCCCTGGGCATGCCCAGCTGGTGGTAGCCCACTTGGTGAATGGGTTAAATGCAGAGAAAGAAGTCCACACTGTGTGCTGAGGTGTTTTCATGCATGACCATAAGAGGTCACTTTACTTTAAATCATAACTGTAATGAAAAAGCAATTAGGTTTGTGTGTTAGGGAAAATGGTAGATGGGTGTCCATGTAATTTACTGTAAAACTAAACCCTGTTTGCACAAGTTAGCATGTACAGGATTCCACAAAAAAGAAGCCTCTTGCCTCACTACGTTAATACATTTTTGTTTTACATTAAAATAATGAACTGAATGAATTAAATAACTTCCAGTTTTCCATTAAAATGATCATTAACAATAATAGTATCAGAAATAGATAGTTTAGGAATGAAGTTTAATTCAATTAATTTAATGCAAATTGTAATTGCATACAAAACAAACTATGTGTGGATGTAATTCTTCGGCATTGCAAAAGACACATAAACCGTGGCAAAAGCTAAACTGTAGTTTAATTCCAGCCATCAACTGCTACAGCTAGCATGTTATGCTAATGCAAGCTAGTCAGTGGAATTGAGCAACTTTGTGTCTTTATAATAAAAGGCTAACTCTTATTTTTTGGATATTTACTGAAGGGAGCCTTCTGCTTTTTGCTGGGGTGGGGTATCACCACATAGATCCCAGTGACCACGCAAGTTTCAAGTAAATGCAAGCCTAAGAACCTAGATCACATTTCTGAATTAGTTTGATCAGAAGTTCCCAGCTTCCCTGGCAAACCTATACAAATGTTTTTATTTCCCCTACTCTACACACCTGAGGCAGCTGACAACCAACTTCTTTATTAGTTAACAAATGAATGTGGCGTGCTACATGAGGCCTGGTCCAAAATTGTACATAAGGCTAGGTGATTAGGACCAGGATTATGAACCCAAGTTAGATCATAGGCATTCAGTTCAGTAAATGTTTTTGGCATCACTTGGTCAGGAGAAAAAATAAAGAGAGATAGAGTCCATCAGAAAGTTTTTTTTTTTGTTTTGTTTTTTTTTTATTGTCCAGAACCATCAGTCAACCCACATGTAACTAGGTGACGTAGCAATAAGAGTACAGAAACAAACATAAAACAAACCCCGAACAAAAATGAATGCACAATTGCCCATTTCCTTGTTTGAAGTTGTACATAAGGATGGCATAACTAATCTATTAAAACAAAATCAGATAGTCTCTACTTACTGATTTCTGTTAATAAACATGGCATAATTATTCAGGGCGATAACTCTGGGGGTGGTCTTGCTTTTAGTTTATTTACACAGGTTGTCAGGTTATAAATAAAAAACAAGTTCTATACAGGATTGTTTTAAAAAGGAAGTCACAGTTAAAGTTGTAAATTGTCTGATTTAATTTATGGCAAACTGGATTTATATCTGTATGGTGACAAGACCAATTGTTTTGCATTTACAACCAATTCTCCAAAAAAAGATA
This sequence comes from Hydrocynus forskahlii, assembly GCA_037974365.1. NCBI lineage: Eukaryota > Metazoa > Chordata > Actinopteri > Characiformes > Alestidae > Hydrocynus > Hydrocynus forskahlii. The sequence continues at coordinate 3,835 of JBBPCX010069358.1, forward strand.
AATTACTTAATTAGCAATTAACAGCAAATAGACAGGATGGTCATTAGTCCATTGCAAGCAGCAGAGCTGCTCCCATGTCCCCAGTTATCTCCAAACAGGATGTTCACCTTGATCCAATCCAACCTCAACAAGCTCAGACCTGGAGAGAGAGGAAGAGGGAAGAGGTGGACCAAAACTATCGTTTACTCTGAGGTCACATTAGAATTCATTAGTCTGCAATATGAATTTAATATACTATTCTCAATATTGGAGATCAATGAATCCTTGTTCTATTTATTATAAAGAACATCTTCCAACACAAGAACTACAGCAGCAGTATTGTAAGCAATTTTCACTGTCATTCAGATTCAAAGTTTGCTTGTGATCCAACATCCAGTACCGAAGGCTGTATAGAAGCATTTGAGACAAAAAATCCAATAGAATGAAATTTAAATTTGTCTTATCATTTAGCTGACGATATATCTTTTTGCTCTAACACTGAAAAAGTGGAAACCAAAAATACCCAACAGCAGGGTTCAAAACATTACTGAGCCATGCTTTACATTAAGAGATACTTCACTTTGTTTCTCATCTGTTCCTGAATTTCCTTAGATTGTGGCATGATGTATTCCTTTCTGGGGTCTTTTAACCTACTTTTTAAGTGATCTCATGGTTCAGTAATATGTGGCCAGTGAAATTGCACTCAGTTTTCCAAACAATGTGATTAAGCAAAGTTACTTCATGATTTTGCAAGGGGGGGCAATTATTTTTTCACATAGGCCCATGCAGATTTGGATTGGTTTTTTTTTCTTAATAAATAAAATCACTTAAAAACAGCATTTTGTGTTTACTTGGGTTATCTTTGTCTAATATTTAAATATGTTTGCTAATCTGAAACATTTAAGTGTGACAAACATGCAAAAAAATAAGAAGTCCGAAAGGCAAATACTTTTTTACAGCACTGTAAGTCAGTGCGTGTAGCGGACAGCTTGTAAACGTGTTTACCATACCGTCAAACTCATTCTCAGCTACATGCAACCTGCAGTACGAGACCTTATTCTGTAAGCACATATGCATTTTAACTCAAAATAAGTCACATATGAGAACACAGGCACATTGTTTTCCCTACCATTAAATGGGTTGGCTGCCAGGAAAACTCACATGCCATCTGGCTTGGGTGTAATACAGACATTACAATGACACTTGCAGGGTAACACTTGCCTCAAAATATTTGCAAGTTTTTATGTCAAATGCACAAACTTTTGGCTAAAATACAATTCAAATCCTAAGTACGGCATGAACCCAGTTTGAACTGAAATTTGTGCAGCATACAAGCTTGGTTTTGCTGGAAATATGGGATGAAAAAACCTTCAGAAGGGCCAGCCTTGCCTTGAGGTCTGTGCTGACAAACTTAACTGAATCTTAAAGGCCAAAGGCATTAAACCCTGTCACATTACACCTCCTCCAGCAGCTCTGCCATCGGAAACACAATGACAAATTTGAAAGTGGAAGATAACACTTTCCCCTATCGGATGGTACATAATCAAACACATCAAAACAAATTCTAAGCCATCTTATGGTTGTGAAAAACTTTATGAAAAGATGAGAATATAACAGCCGTAGTGTTTGAGGCAGATAAGCAATAACTGGACATTTTATTGCCTGTAATAGACAAACCAGAACCTTCCCACTTAAGCATGATACATGATGCTTACTGGTTCATTCAGCAAAGAATACTACAAAACACTTACCACAAAATTCATACATCTACTCATCCTTCTTAAACTTGCCATTGATGTAGGGCACATAGTCCAGAATCAGTCTCCAGTCTGTGAAATGAACGAGTGCAACAGCTCCAGTTCCTCCCCAAAAAGTCAGTGTGGGAACCCTGGAAGGGAGGTATGAAATTAATCATACAAACCATAGTGGAAATCCATTTAATGTCTTTAATAACTGATTGCAATGCATTCTTTAAAGCTGAAGGATGAACAGGTCAAAAATTGTTTTCTGGTTGTGGTAACCAGTCCCAATGGGAAGTCTTTCACTAAGCAAGCTACCTCAATTAGCCAGATAACTCAAGCCAAAGTCAAGACTATCCAGGCTGGGTTGGAGCAAAAATGTAAAAGGGGCATTTGGCTGACACTCATATGCCGAGTGACTTACAATCATTCGTTACAGGGACAGTCCTCCTGAAGCAACTAGTGGTTAAACATCTTGCTCAAGGACACAATGGTAGAAAGCGGGGTTCAAACCTGCAACTTCGTGGTCATCAGGTTCATAGGCAAGTGTTTTACCCACTAGGCTACTACCACCTTCCCTGTCTGGAGAAGGGAAGCCTGAAGACTATTTTGAGAAACAGTGTTTTAGACAACTCTCAGTTTTGAATTAGCCAAAATCTTTAACATTGTGAAAGACTTAACCAGAGACATTGGGACACATGACCATTACACCAACTTTAACAACACTGCATTCAAATACGTAGACTTTAATATGAAGGTGATCTTCCATTTGCAGCTATAACAGCTTCCACTCTTCTAGGAAGGATTATCACAAGATAATGTGTTTCTGTGGGAATTTGTGCCCATTCAGTCTGTGAAGCATTTATGGAGTCAGGCACAGAAGTTGGATGAGAAGGCCTCGCTCACAATCTCTGTTCCAGTACATCCCAAAGGTGCTGGATGGGGTTGAGGTCAGGGCTCTGTGCAAGCCAGTCAAGTCCGAATTGATCCAGACATGTCTTCATGGACCTTGCTTTGTGCACTGGAGCACAGTGATGCTGGAATAGGGCCTTTCCCAAACTGTGTCCACAAAGCTAGAAGCATTGTTGTCCAAAACGTATTGGTATGCTGAAGTGTTAAGATTGCCCTTCACTGTTCTACAAAATGACTGGGCAAACATTCTTATGGAAACACTCAAAATCTTATGAAAAGCCTTTCAAGAAGATTATAAGCTGTTATAGCTGCAAATTGGAGGCCTCCTCCATATTAAAGTCCATGTATTTGAATGCAATGTCATCAAAATCGCTATTGATGTAATTGTCAGGGGTATCAGTACTATCGTCCATATAGTATTGTCTCGGGGCCAAAACAGGTTTCTTTGGCTTATTTGATGAGCCTACTGCACACAAATCTGAGAGCCATACACATACACAACACTCACACAACCACACACCAAATCCAAAACACACACACCTACAAACACAAAAACACATGCACAAAAACACACACAGGGCAGCTAGTGGCCTAGTGGTTAAGGCATTACCTGCGATTAGAAGGTCGTGGGTTCGAATCCCACGACCTTCTAGCGGCACCTCTGAGGTACCCTTGAGCAAGGTACTTCCCCCTGCGTCGCTAGCTGCCCACTGCTTCGTTTGGGTGAATGAGAACAATTTCGTTCTGTTCACACAGCGTGCTGTCACAAATGGACACTTAATCCACAAAAGACTAGCTAGCAAGAGCAGCCTCGTAGGTCATCGAGGACAAAACATAAGAGGCCTCAGAAAAAAAATCTCCCTCAACCATAAATACTGAACACACTCGCACTAAATCCTTACCACGCTTTTGCGATGGAAACATATTTCTGCCCCACAATTTTGGAGAACATTTTCGAATCCTGCTTCTTCAGCACGACCTGCTCAAAGTCGTGAGGGAAATATGGAACCCGACCCTGCCGAGTAAATGCACGCGACCACTTCACAGCAGACGGAAGACACTTCAAAATAAAAGCCAAGAAAAAAGAACATAATTTATTTTGTGGGGCTTCACTACATTGACAAAGCCATTAATCCATGTTGTCAGTTCCAAATACAAATGAACAAAACAGAGACCTTGCACATTACTTTTCATTGCTTAAATACTTTTTGCAAAATTTGGTAACAACAAAATTAAATTGTGTCTGATCAATCTATTTACAAAAAATGGCAGCAGCTGCTTAAGTATTTTAGTAGACTGTGAAACTACTGTACCTACAGCGAAGGTGTGTTTTCTTTCTTGTGTCACTTTGTTGGTCTTTCTGAGTGTGTACAGATGATTTTACTGCAGCGAATGAGTGTTTTGCCTGGGAATGTTCCCTGATTGCTTGTGTGCGCTGTTTAACTGATTTGTGTTAATGTTTGAGTGAGTTATACCATTTTTTGCATATATTTACTGTTTTGATGACACAGACAGTTTTGCAGTATGGCGACCGTTGGTGGTCTGCATTCTGACTAGGCCACACAGAACATTCACTTTTTTCTCCTTCAGCCACTGTATGGTCAGTTTTGCTGTTTGCTTTGGGTCATTGTCATATTGGAAGGTGAACCCTCTTCCCATTAACAACTTTCTGGCAGAGGGCAGCAGGTTTTCCTCAAGAATTTGATGATATTTTGCATCATCCATTTTTCCTTTTGTCTTGACAAGTTCCACAGTCCTTGCTGCTGAGAAACAACCTCCACAGCAGGGTGCTAACCCCTCCATGCTTTACTGTAGCTGTGGTGTTCTTTGGATGGTGAGCTGTACTGGGATGTACCATTTGATGATGAGACTAAATAGTTCAGTTTTGGTCTCATCTGGCCATTACAGGTTTTTTCCACTTGGCCCCAAAATCTTCAAGGTGCATTTTGGTATATCAAACTTTAATGTGGCCTTCTTTGAGGAGTGATTTTTTTCTGGCAACCCTCCCATACAAGCTACATTTCTGGAGCACACAATGATCACTCTTTACCATAAATTCTTGTAACTGCTTCAAAGTTGCCATAGGCCTCTTTGTAGCCTCTCTGACCAGCTTCCTTACTGCTCTTCCATACAGGGACGGGTTACAGCATTTAGTGTCCTGCACTGTTACGTTCTTACGTGACACTGTCACTCTCCTAAGACAGTGTCACGTGACAACGCTTTGCCTGTCGCGTAGTGGCAAAGGACGGAGTCTCGCGCTGCACGACAGTGGCACGTTACAGCCCCTAGTGGTACATTACAGTCATTACAACTTGGTTTACTCTGCGTGACAGTGCCATGCTACGAGCCCCTAGTGGTACATGACAGTCATTACAACTAGGTTTAAATTGCGTGGCACTGAATACTTCGTCGGCACGGCAACATGTATAAAACGCCTTTCCCAATGGGTACAATGGGTACAAGAAAATGTTAACATTAAATGAGCTGCATAAAAGTAATTTTATTAATCCTACCATAAAAAGTAAAGTAAGGAAAGGGAAAGGGAAACTTCTTATGTTTTGTGCTCTACATACATATCAAAATAAATGTAGTAATATCATAGAAATTAAGCCACTGGTCTGACCAGATTCTTAGCACTAGTTTTCTGTCTATTTATTGACTTACTTTGTGATATTTGCTATGAAAACATAAATCAAGATACTTCAGGGGGACTGTCCATATATATATATATATATATACAGGGAGTGGTTCAGGAATAAAACAAACAAACAAACAAAAAGTATTTTTTTGTTTGTTTTTTTTTTTTTTTCCTGAACTGCTCCCTATCTCTATACACACACACACACACACACACACACACACACATATGTAAATATAGATAGATAGATAGATAGAGAGAGAGAGAGAGAGAGAGAGAGATGTTATTATTTAACACTATATAAGTCCTCTATATATTATATAAAATATTATACATTGTCTTTTTTATTGGTTAGGTGAACGTACTCCCTTCCTTTGTCTTTGTTGCTTGGTGGCGTGATTGGCATAGACAGCGGACCATCTCTGACCGCATTCTGGAGAGTTTGAAGGTATTGTTTGATAGTACCAATAGACTAAAAATACTGTTTAAAGACTTCTGAAAAATTTTATTACACTGTCGAAGTAAATGTAAGAAAAAGTATTTTGTCTTGAAAAGCATTTTAACTTTATCTCATATAATGTGTATAAGGACATGCAACCAGAGTGCACAGTGTTCTTTCCCAGATGTGTTGGTGGTGATACAGCAGAACAAGGCAATCATTTTATCCTCTGAGTAAGTACCAATAGATCAAAGGTGTTCTGTAAAATATTTTATGCCAAGTAATATGTATCTGCCTGTTACATACATATTTTGATCCCACTATTATTAGGATTACATCCACCTTACACTGATTTAAACGACAGATTTTTGATGGGGAACATCAAGAAATCAGAATTTATGATTCCCTGCAGCTGTATGTGACAATTGACAAAAAGGATTTGGAGATTCTTGGGTAAGGAGCCCTGCTGTCTTGACTTTTTAATTTCTTGTATATATAATTAACCCATACTTTGGGATGATATTTAATCATTCGTGCTATCTTGAAAAGATGACTGTATATGCTTTTAAATATTGTTAGTTATTGTTATGTCAATTAATTTTTATTGTATTTGCATGTAGGTTTGCCTTCCAGAAGTACTGGAGTATTGACACATGGTCCATCAGTTATCCGAATCAGTGGCATCAGTCTGATCAACTGAACTGTGATGTATTTGTGTGCACAGTACGTAAATGAATGTAAATTATATTGCATTTTTAATTGGGATTCAATATTAAATGGCAAATTTGACCTCTCACAAATGGCAGAAATGGAGATCAGAGCGATTAAAATGGAGTCAGAGACACTGAGGAGACCTCAGCTCACATATTTTTGGCAGTACCATGCCTCATCACTAATAAAGGATGGGGTGATTGAGGTGAGAGGTTATAATGACATCTGGAGTAGTTATTCAAAGCACAAACAATTTTCATGAATTCTTAACAAAGCAAGTGGAAATGCTGAATTACTGTATATTCATGAGCATTTATTTAACAGGTACATCTGGGAAATGCATGGCCTCTGATATGCGTGCATGCACATTTCAGAAGCTAGCAGCTGAAGGGTAAGAACATGCCAGTGGAAACATATATTTTACAGGTTTTCCTTCTGTATATGATTATAGATTGTGAACGATATGAATCAACAGATCTCTGTATCCTGAAGTGACAGAACTGACCTGGGTACAGTATGATGACTGCAAAGGCTGGCTACACACTGACTGAGCTGGACTGCAAGAAGTAGACACCAAAAGAAGGTTTAGCTCTGGTTGTAAACTTCCACAGCAGTACACTTTTGACAGGTTTGGAGATATGGTTTGGTTTAAATAATATATGAAATGTAGAATTAAAATTAAAAGGTAATTAATTAATATACTGAATTACAGGACATAAGCACGGAGTTGAGAGTCTAATACAAGATAGTGAAATTGTGGTAAGGAACGCAGATATAGGGCAGATTCTTAAGTTCAAAATATATTTTAACCACTACTAATTTACTCATGTGCATCTTGATCTGTTTTGCATCAGGAGTTATATGAGGAAATGATGTCTGAGAAGAAGCGATCACACAGATTTTATCGTTGGAAGCACCCAGAGACCTCCCTTAGACTGAAACCGCTGACAAAACTCAAATCTTTGTTTTTCCGTGAAGCTGATGTAAGTTGTTAGTTAAAGGTTTCATATTAATAAAATAAACTTAAAATAAATAAAAATATAAGATAAGATAAGAAAGAACTTTATTTATCCCGAGGGAAATTCTTTTGTCCTATATATGCTCCATGCAACAAGAGGAACAGGAGTAGATAAAGATATACAGTAGAAGTTAAAAAAAGAACAGAACAGTAGAATAGTGCAA
>JBBPCX010069359.1:0-11434 GCA_037974365.1 Hydrocynus forskahlii
GCTCAAAAAATTAAAGAGAACACTTAAACAGTCATGCTGTTGTTTAAGTGTTCCCTTTAATTTTTTGAGCAGTATATTTAAAAAAATGTATATATATATATTTTTTATGAATACAGCACAGTCTAGTGTGTCCAGTAGACTGTTGTTCCATGGTTGCTATAGGACAACAATTCTAGTCTGTTGCCTTATGTAAACTCCATAAAATCGACACTGCATTTATTCATGAGGAGAAAGTGCAACATCTCACAGTGTGTGTTTACATTTCCTTTTCTAAAGATGTTGTGTATAAATACTGAATTATACTCACACTTTGAGAGGGTTTCAGAGGCCTGGCCTCACCCTGTGATATATGTGTGTGTGTGTGTGTGTGTGTGTGTGTGAGTGAGAAAAGTAGTTCAGATAGCAACAGGAAGGCATGAGATCAGAGAAAGGATATGATTTTATACTTCAGCCTTCTGCTTTGCAAGAAAAGAGAAAAGGTCAAAAGATTTATATATACAATACTGTGCAAAATCTTATGAAAATAACTGTTTAGATGAGCAGTGGGTGTTTTTTCTCACAACACTAGATATACTAAATAAAACTAACAAAGAACAAATACAAATAAAATTCAGTATATCAGTGTGTTCCCTGTGGAAGTCTATTATTACTGTAGTTTCATCAGAAACCTGGTTAAACTCAATCAGTCCTTTATTAAATTAAATCAGGAGCTGCTGATAGAGTTTCACAAATCCAAACAATGACTGGCGGAACCGAGGAGGAATCTGGAACCGAACCTGTGTTCTCCTCACCAGCTCACACAATATCAACCACTTTTACATACAAAACAAATCTAGACACTTTTTATTGATTTCTGGTTAGTATTTATTCTAATGTTAACTTTGCTAGTATAAAGACACTTTATGACACGCTAAGACAATGGCTTTAAACAATTTGCATAGGTGCCTAAAACTTTTGTATGTACATACTTTGTGTATGTATAATATATTTATCAATCTATGTGTATTTTTTAATATTTATCACAGAGATCTAATGCTACATTTATAAGAAGAAAGACCCTTTAACACACATTTGCATGGACTTCTGCACAGTACTGTATTTGAAGGAAAGTCTATCTTGTCACATGATGAAGAGATAAAAATAAAGCAGGGTTCACCAGCATGGTGCCCCCAAGGTCCACATGAGTAGCCCACGGACCTGTTCTAAAAATAGCACATCTCACCAGTGAGCAGCATCTAACATTTAATTGGATCCTGTTGCTATTCTTCTTTAATCACATTCACATTTATATAGACTTGAAAATGACAATATCTATTAAAACATGTTTATTATACATGAAGTTTAGATCCGTTCTCCTCTGTTCTAGTGTATTAAACTGGTAGCCCTTTGTATGGCTCAGTACCCATGAAGTAGCTCTCAGTTTCAAAAAGGTTGGTGACCCCTGCAATAAAGGGTCAATATTGGTTCTATGGGTCAAACAATACACCTGGTCTCACCTGATACAGAACAAATTCTGCCAAAAGATTAATCCCAACTTTTTTTTTATAAGAACCCGGGACTTTCGACTGTGGTTCATTCAATTACTGCAAGCATCACCTACTTCCAATACAGCCCCACTTTTCTTCTCTCCTGGGTGTGAGGAGGCCTCGCTCAGAGTGCATCTGTAAGTGAACTTTAAAGGACTGGGGCTGGACAATCAGAGCTGCATGAGGTTAGAGCGTCCGCTCTGCTCCGCCTGCCAGGAGGACGCGACCGGAGCAGGAGCTGAGTCAGTACTTCTGGCCTGAAGAAGAGCCTGTGGAGCTTCTGGCATCTCGCTGCCACATAAAACACGAGCAGCCACACAGCCAGTTCACGTGCCAGCCCCCCCCCCCCAACGCAAGAGCCAACTCCATCCCCACCAACAAACAGCAATGTGAAGAGCTGATGGAAGTCTGATTTAAAGAATAAAGCACTATAATAGACTTAGATTGAGCAAAAGAGCCCAAAAAGAGCAATTAAAGGACAATTTTCCTGCAGTACAGAAATGTACAACAGCAGGATATGCGCATGAAGTCCTTATCAAGAGGAACCGACAAATGCCAGCACTGGAACTGGGTGCTTTGTCCAGATAATAAACCTTTCGTCATTTTCACTCTTGGCATGCTGGCATTCAACCTCCCTTAATGTGGACATACACCGAAAACTAGATGTCGACCGATATGGGATTTTCTATGGCTGATGCCGATGCTGATATCTAGAAATCAGGGTCGGCCGATGGTGATATGTGGCATGATTTTTGTTTTTTTGTTTGTTTTTTTTTGGGGGGTGGAGTGGTCGACCTTTGATCATTAATAATAATAATAATGTTTCTTGACAGACACAGTTTCTAAAAAAAAAAAAAAAAAACTTCACACAGCCTGCTACTCAAGGACTACACAAACCACTAGTGATTAAGTTGTGAAAGCCTGACACAGGCATGTTCAGTGAGGAGAGTTAACTGCAGTAAATAGTGTGTATATTTTTCCAAGATATGTCGACTAACTGTTCTATTTTCATTTATAAATGGCATTGACAGCATTAATTATTGTTAAGTGTAACCACGTATTTAAGCTTTTAGTTTTCTTCAACATTGTCCCGAGCAACACTGTCTTTAAGCACAATGATGCTGCGATGCATGAGCGAGTGAGGGAGGGAGTTGTAAGCTACTTCACTGATGGTAAGCTAACTGTAGGCTACTTCACTCCTCAAAGTTGGTATAACCTGATAATATATATTTACAAATGACGCTATATAAAGAAAATCGCACTGAATTAGGCTATGGACTCCTGTTTTCTCTAAGTCTAATGCAACATTTCATAGCAAACCAATTTAAGAATCGATAAGATTGATGAGATAAAAAATTAAAACAGAGCTTCCTCCCAGGAATGCAAAATCCTGGTGTTTGCCGCTAACCCTGCAGGTGCTGGTAGAGGGGCGTGTCACGATTGTTCCACAGCAGCAGCACGGGGCTGCCCATAAATGCGCATGTCTATGAATCGTCTCAATATGCATCGACATCGTCCGATGCCAATTATGTAATAATTGGCCAGACCAATTGGTCGACCTCTACAGAAAACCATCTCATAACTTCTATCAAATATGGTTTTGCTGCTAGTTGACAAAGGTCTCCTGTCAAGATCTATGGTGCTAGAACGCCCACCAACGTGACCCATTTTGGTTTTACCCAAGCTGGTTGGACCTTCCAACATAACGACAATGAAAGCAAACCTGAGAATCCGCTTAGAAACAGACTGGTGTACATGAAGTCAACACTGGCCACCACAATCCTGGGACAGGGTGGCAGTTCCCAACACATGTACTCACAGTGTCTTGTTTTCAACAGAACAATTAAGTGATTTCTTGTGAAACTTGTAAATGCTTCAAATGGCAATATTGCTATATACATTTAGTCATTAGCCAGACTTCTTATCTACATTGATGTGAAAAAGTGCAAAAAGTGGAGGCCGAAGCAAAACCTGGAATTTCTGTAGGAGTCTATGAGTTGTGCTATAAGGCGAGAGACAATAAATGCCTACTGGACTTTTCTTGAGTGTGACTAAAATACAATTTTGTTCATAATCTATAAGAACAGTGTTTCAGGCAGGAGATTAAAAATGTAAACAGAAAAATAAAACAAGTTTTGAAATATTTCAATGATCACCACAATATGGTCTTTGTGTTTTTTAATCAAATGAACTCTCACAAACATTAATTTTTCTAAGACCAAAGTCGAGCACCTCTGAGAAGCCAAAATTAAGAAGGCCACCTTTAAAAGTCCAAGGTTTCAGGGCTTTAAAACAATTAGAAACTGTGATCATGAACCTTTTCAACCTATAGACTCTGTCCCATATAAACTCATACATATATCAATTTAAACATTATAATGCATTATAATAAATACTAATATTGCACTGTTATCTCTGCTATGCCAGTGGTTTGCCTGCTGCAGACTCTGCCTTGTCTCTTTTCACTTAATTCTCTCTTTTGTTTTCAGTTTTTGGAGTGGTTGGAAAAGATTCAGTGACTAGTGTGACCACTCAAATCAGGTCTTTCAGTTTTCTCGCATGCTATGAGTCTGATGAACTCCCTCTCTCTTCCTCTCTCTGTCTTTTTTTTCTCAGTCTCTCTCGCTCTGTCTGTCTGTCTCTCTCCCTCTCTGACTCTCTTTTGATCTCTCTCTCTCTGACACTCTCTCTCTCTCTTTGTCTATGACACTCTCTCTCTCTCCCTCTGACTCTCTCTCTCTCTCTCTCTCCACTTTTTTCACTTATTTTGTGCTGAAAGTGTAAGAAAAGCAATAACAACCAGCTAACCAGGATCTTGCCGCACCTCCATCTTATAAGAGGTCAGATTAAGGAGAGGAATGTGGATGGACTGAAGCGGCTCTTTGAGAAGCTCCCTGTAGGCAGAGGATGCAGAGGCATCTGTACAGGCAGGAAGAGCTGACCTTGTAGAAGCCCTGTCAACATCCTTAAAGCTCGGTGCGTCAATTAGGAGCACCTACGCAGCGAAAGCACTTCCTACTGGGGTCATGCACGTCCACTGGAATGCTGGCTGCCCTTGTCACATGGATTAAAGTGACCCTCACAGCCGAGCGCCGAAAGACAGCCTCAGCACCAGGATGGGTCGGGGACGTCCTGAACGCAGCATCAGGGCTGAACGATTTGGGGAAAATGTGTTCTTGTGATTTTTTCCCCCCAGACATTATTACTGTGATATAAACTATAACTATGTTTTATAAATTGGTGTCCAATTGTTTAAAAATGTACATCATTTGCTTAAATCTCTTAAGTGAATTTTTGCTAAAGCAAGTGTTTTAACTAAAGCAAGGAATATAAAAACACTGCGAGGAAATGTTTAAATGGAAGGTAAAAAAATAGTTTAATCAATTTAGACAGCACGTCTTGTTTATTATTAATTTCCTTACATTTTATTTTTATTATTTACTATTTTAGACCCCATCAATACAGCTTTTAACTGTTTTAAATGGACACAGGCCTGATTTTTGACCAGCATATTCAGTTTTCAACATGCCAGATAGTGTTTTGATAGTTAGATCAGGAAACATCATACCTCAAACTTGCAGGTTATCATCAAAACTGAGCTCCTTTAACTTGCAATTTCAGTTTAAAACCTGCTGGTCTCTCAGACCTTCTCAGCATCGCCTCAGGCCTCAGTCCTGAGAAGCGCTAAGCTCAGGAGAGGCGTGCAGCTCCGGACGTATAGCTGAACAACACACACTGAAGTGCTTATGAAGTGAAACACTATCCCAGCTTCCAGTCTGGACCTGTATTTATAGATGTGGAGCACGATTCTTTAGGCTTCAGTTCTCGCAACATCCCTCGGCTGATAAACGATCAGGCCCGAATTCCGGATTCTGCATCTGTGCACCCTGCGATCCGGCAGATTTTCACTCTCCTAGACTCCCATTACAACACTTACTGCCTCCATCAAGACAAATGTCCTTCCACTCTCCTGTTTTTCTCGTCCGAAACTCCATTCAGTCCTTTTCTGAGCAAATCGCGAGTAAAAGAGGATCACACTTCGTGTTAATTTATGGCTGCATCCCAGCACACATTAGTCCCTGCTTATCACAGCTTATGGGCCTAAATTCTTAAAAGCACCGGTTCTCAAAAACAGAGAACATAAATAAATAATAATGATAAAAAAAAAACCAAAACACAGGCCACCAACCAGAAGCCAAGGAGAGAGGAACATGCCCACTCCACTGGTGACCTGACCCAGATATTAACCCAAGCCTCCAGATGTGTGTTGGCCGCAGGATTACTCCACCACTGCACCGAGCTCCACATGCTTTTTTAATGAGGGATCTCAAAACGACCCCGGAGTCTAAAACTCCCTCCAAAGCCCTCGGATGCTCTCTCTCCCGCCCTTACGAGAGGGGCCAGCTAAAGCGTGCTACGTTTCGCCAGAGAGACATATCTGAGACTGTACATTATGCACACACACACACACACACACATACACACACACACATACACACACATGCCTGGTCTGCATATGTGATTATATCAATACAACCCATGATTGTGATGCATCTTGCAAAAATTAATAAACAAATAAATTAATAAATAAACAGGCCTGTTTCCAAGACCCGGATTAAGCCTAATGCTACAATGAATTAGTATTTTATGGCTGAAACACTACTGACGTTACATTTTAGTCAAATACTAGGCTTAAAATTCACAATATCACAATATCATCATCATAATCAAAAAAGCATGTGATACAGTTCAAGGAGAATTAAGTTATCTACAGAAGTGGTGAACGGAACCAGGGGTCACAATGTCTATAATCCAAATTCATGTTTATTTTGTATATCTGTCATTTTATTTACTATCTAAACCCATTTGTGTCCTCTGGGTGCTTCTAGTTAATGCTGATGATGGTAGAATACGGGAAAATATGAAAAAATGACATTTTTAGGCATCTGGCAGTGCAATTATAACCATTTCATGTTCTGATCTTTGATCAAGCTCAAAGCCTTAACTCTTGCCTTCAAGGCCAAGAATGGACTTACATTTACAGCAAGTCGCAGACGCTTTTATCCAAAGGAACTTACATTCTCTGACTACAGGGGACAGTCTCCCTGGGGCAACTTGGGGTTAAGGGTCTTGCTCAAGAATGCAGTGGTGGTTTTGCTGAAGGTAGGATTCGAACCCATGACCTCTCGGTCCAGAGGTAAGTGCCCTACAAACCTCTTCACTCTAGTCTATGTTTTTGCTAACTTTGTGCTAATCTCCGACTTTTTCTCCTTTTCTCCGCTTTTGACAGGGTCTGCAAATGTGTGAAACTTAGCTGGCAGTAACTTGGTTAAAAACAGATGTTGATTTGAGTCTAGCTTTACTGGTCTGAAGAACAGATGTGGACTGCTTAAGCACTGACGTACGTCACTCCTGATCAGACCGTCTGTCAAATGCTGTAAATATAACTGTAACTTTTAGAGGCAGTCATTGTTTTGGACGTCTGGTTCCATTCACCATCACTGTGAGCTCGCTATAATGGAGCTTTTCGCCTCAAACCACTCTGAACGACTGTTTATATCTTAATGATTTAATCAGGTCTAAGTTTTCAAACATCGGTAGAATTTGTCTACTATTTTCACCAAGAAACACTTTATGTTTGTCAGGTCACGCCATGACTTTTTAAAAGACCTCAAGACACTGACCTCATCAGAACATCTGCTGTTTACAGAAACTCAGGTACTGAAATAAAATCCAGGAACTGCTTTTGTCTCAGCAACAGTCATTGAGGAATCTGCCACCTGATTAATATGTTCAGTCTCCTTCCAGATTCACACAATGCAACAAATTATGATCTAGAGAATAGGGCAGCACAACATATCGTCTGTTCATTGTTATCACGATACTCGTCACTGCAGTACTGATTTCACAGAAGGCAAATGAGTCTGTAAGCAATCACAGTGTTTCTGACGGGGAGAGACCAATCACAGCTCCAGGTGAGTTACTATGTGTTCTGACGAATCAAGGTCTTCATGTAATCCAACAAAAGTCTCATTTTTAACCATTAAAGCTGTTGGCCAATCAGTGTATGAAAAGACTAAATTGCCGCAGCTAGAATAAGGAGAAGTATTTAAATGTGTTGGTTTTGTGACATCACAAAAACTATGATTTGAAAACAGTCTGTTTTTGTAGCATAATATCCATATATTGACTGTATGCATGGAAAATCGTACCATTTGAAATGATATTTACAGACTTTAAGCCTTTTTGAGTCCAGAAAAGTGATGACATGCATCCTTTAATATCGTGAAAGGCATCGCAACTGCAGTACGGAGCAGTAAATCACAATACTGATATTTTGGCCAGCTCTAATGGAGAACCAGCAAACCTCCAGAGAGGCGATTACACAGAGGACATCTGTTCATCTCAGTTTAGGCACAGTCTTCTGGGTAGCTAAAGGTTGGCTGAATTCAATGGGCTACTTTATTGCTAGTGAAGATGATGCTCCTTATTTCAGTAGCCGGGGACCAAAGCCAACTTCGTGGTCCTAATATGAAGAATGAAATATGCAGTCAGGTGCAGCAGTCCCACGATCCAGACTTTCATACAAACATACAGACCTTCAGAGTGGTATGTGCTCAAAAGGAGCCCAAACCAAACCAAACTAAACCAAAGTTTGCGTGCGTGTGTGTGTGTGTGTGGGGGGACACACTATGTTTGTCAAAATGGGCATTAAAGCCGAGGGGGCAACACACATCTGCCTGAACCTTATCCAAACCCCCCTCAAAACCAACAATGCACAAGCCTAAACGCCCCCACCCCCCCAAAAAAAACAAACCCACCCATGCATGTGCCTGGAAATAACCCACCCATAAAGCCAAACCCCCCAAAGTCACCCATGCACGTGCCTGAACACCCCCCAAAAAAACCCAAAACCACTCATGCAGGTGCATGAACACCCCCACCAAAACCAAAGCCCAGTCCATGGTCTGTCACTAAAACTTTCTTCCTCCCTCCCACCCAGATTCAAAAGAGCCCAGCAGTGTACACTCTAAGGTCACGAGGTCAAACCAGTGCATTAAGCCTGATGTGGCGCGTACCAAACATTCTGACTGGATTTAACATTTTACAATAATAAAAAAACTTATCTCCACAAATGAATGCCAATGTCCATCCATGTACACACACACACACACACACACACACACACACACACACACAAAACAAGCACCAGTCACGACCTGGTCCTGAAGCTCCACTGAGAGGAGAGAGTTTAACTCTTCAAGTGCAACAATGCAGCTATTGTGTGCAGAGCATTCTTGTGAGCAGTCCAATGTTTTGGAGGGAGGGAGGGGAGGGGGAAGGTTTCGTGCAAGTTGCAAAAAAAAAAAAACTTCAGTTCTCCAGCAGCATTTTGCACAAAACTAACAACACGCCCAATTACGCACAATTACGCACGCAAAAAAATTACTGAAATAAATAATGAGGGAGGAAAGTACTGCAAGTTTCAAGGGGCCTAGACAAGGGGGAAGAAAGAGAAGAAAAAAAAAGAAAAAGGAGAAAAAGGAAAGCCTACTGTACCATGGTGATCCGGGCTGAGTCCCTCAGAAGCTCCTTCAGCTCGGGACCTCGGCTCGCCATGCACCCGTCCGCCGGATCCTCACATTTCTCCAGGGTTTCTTCCTCCCCTCCTCTACTCCTCCTCCTCTCCTGTCCTCCTCTTCTTCCTCTCCTCCTCTCCTCCTCTCTGGCCCCGCTGTGGAGCGCGCAGGCGGCCGGAGAAGCGCAGAGGCTGCCCGTTCTGCGGGAAGACCCGGTGATTGGAGCTCCGGGATCATATGGGCTGTTTGTCAGAGGCTGTTAAAGGGCCCCTGTCCTGCTGCACGGCTCAACTCTGCACGGAAAAAAACAACCACAGCAAAATGGGAGAAACTAATGCTAGGATTGATTTGGGCGCTTTTTTGGTGGTGGGTGGGGGGGTGGGGGGGGCGTGTCGGGTGGAATTTGCATGAATGAACTTGAAAAAGGATTTTAAAAAATAAATAGACTTAAAATGAAACTGCAAACGTATTACATCAACTAAGAGTTAAATGAACTCGAATGAACCAAAACGCACACCTTTAAGATGATTTAATTTTACATTGAAAAAAAATCAAGTAACAATCGATAATAAACAAATAAATAAACTTACAATTAATAAAATAATCTTAAAATATGAACTACTATTAAACAAAACTACTTTAAAAAATGCTTCAAGGATTTTTTTTTATTTTACACAATAAATAATTATGTAAAAACATTAAAAACATCTCACAAAGACTTGAAGTAGCAATGCTAAAATCTATGAAAACCTAAAAAAAAAATAAATGAACATTATTTTTGTACATTTCAGACATTCAAGAATTCACCACAGTTTAGACTATTTGGATGCAAAACTAAAGTACATTCCAGTGAATGACCCCACGTTATACCTTCAGTACCTCAAATTACACTCCGGACTTTCAGTAGCACCTGAACTTCACCTGTTTTATGTCTTGTGACTTGATTTGATAAGCTATAATTTACACTCACTCCATGTGGCTCTATGCTGCTGACTGTCTCCTATGCAATAATATACAGCCACGGAATAAACAGAGACCACTTTTCCCTTTTTTTCTGTTTACTGTTTGTTCAGTTTGCGGCAGTGTGTGTGTGTGTGTGTGTGTGTGTATAGAATGCACAGGCTGTTATTCTTTTCTGAATTATTGCAGTGTGTGTGTGTAAAAAATAAGAAACGTCTCCATATGTGTTGTGAGTGCAGTATTGTGTGTAGAGCAGCTTTTCTATGTGCTGTGTTCCAGCAGCTTCACTCCTGATTCAGTTTCTGATGAAACAAAGTCACACATGCACACACTCTGCTCTTAACATCATTATTTTAATTGTTACTATTTAAAATAATGTAAGAGTGTTCTGTAGTTTAAGGTATAATAATTTATTGTTTTTCTCCGAATATTTTTTTTGTCTGGAATTTTGAACTAGTGTGGTCAATAGTGTATAAAACAATAGTGACATGCACATTTTGGAGAGACACACTCCCACACATTACAAAAGCAATAACCAGAAAAATAAAATTCCATGGCTGTATGTATGGTGCAATATTATTAATTCTGGAAGGTTTACACCATGTTCACACTTTACTCTGTGCAATATTACATGTACGGAGCAATATTATATTGTTCATCCTGGAAAGTTTACAACCCACTCACAAATTAATGTGACACTGACGTATTGTTTACTTAATGTACTGTCTCAGATTAACATTACATTCCCCCTACTGTTACACTGCTATACACTGTCTATTTATTGTATTGTTTCTGTCATTCCTTGCACTTTGTTCAATGCTGTAACTGCCTCCTGCGCAATAATCATACCTATGGTGTAACACAAGTCACTCTGGAAGGTTTACGTAGCGTCCACAATATACTGTACGTTACGTAACTTGTTGAATGTTGTTATATGTTGCTCTGTGGCTCATTGAGAAACATCTCATCACACTATGTACGTGATCACAGCGGCAAAAAAAGTGACCTTGACCCTAGAGCTGGGTGTATAACAACGGACCTACTTTCTCTTTCCATGATATTTGATTCTGTGATCAAGGTTCAGGCTCAGTTATCAAGGTTTGTGCATTAAAATGTTAATTCGATAGAGCTTGGCTCATATACTACTCAGCCTGCTTTAGCTCAAATAAATCTTTTTTGAACAGAAAAAGCCAAACTGTTTAAGTACGTGAAAAAGGTCAAGTAAATGTTATCTTCTTCTTCTACTACTTTGGGCTGCTCCCGGTTGGGGGTCTCCACAGCGGATCAACTGTCTCCGTTTCCTTCTCTCCTCCACACCTTCCTCTCTCACACCAACTGCCTGCATGTCCTCCCTCACCACATCCATAA
>JBBPCX010069360.1:0-11433 GCA_037974365.1 Hydrocynus forskahlii
ATTTGCAGAAGTTTGATGGGTGTTGTCTGTTCTGCCCTATTAGGCCAGCAGCTGAATGTGTGTTCCTGCACCCCAGAGTTTGGAGAGAGATGGAGAACGACACACGCACACTGCCATCGCTTGCCCCTATACACTCCCCAACAAATCCATCCAAAGCTCTTTCTCTGTCTCCGTCTCTTCCTCAGCCCTCTGCTACTGTCTCTTCCTTATGCCCCCTGTCCGCCCCAGCTCAGTCTCCCTCTTACCCCCTGCTGCCCCTTCAGTCCTCTGGAGAACTTAACTCTCACTGCCTCAGTTCCTTGGCTGACCAGGATGACCTCACTTGCCTCAGCTGGCTTCACCAGAAAAACATACTGCCTTTGCACACAGTGCCCAAAATGCCCACACTGCCTCAATTAGAGTCACTGGACCCTCTCCCCACTCCAAATATACCTCCTTCGCCTGCCAAGCCTCCATATTCGTTCAGCAGCCTCATTTTCATGGCGATTGAAAGCTCCCCTGAGAAGAGGCTCGCAGTGAAAGGTATTTATGAGTGGATCGTCAGCAATTTCCCATACTACAGGACAGCTCCGGGTGGTTGGAGAAACTCAGTCCGACACAACCTGTCCTTGAGCAAGAGCTTTCGGAGGATACACCGGGACAAGAGTCAAGTGTGTTTCTCCCTTAAGATTTAGTTAACACTGTTTTTCTCATTTGGAGGATTGGTTAAATCGCTGTTAATCATAAATGTGTGTGTTTTTTTAATTCATAGTCTGTTGGGAAGGGCTCACTGTGGTGTGTTTGCCCAGAATATCGACCTGCTCTTTTGGAGGTGCTTAAGAAAACTCATTACTGTCACAGCAGCAACAGCGGTCTGCTGAACAATCGTGTATTGTGAGTATACCTGTTAAGTACTTGTTAAATGATACCTTCTTATAAGCGTTGAACATTACAGAGGACTTTCCCAGACCTTGATTAGGCCTAGGCCAAGACTAAAATTCCAGTAATTCCAGCATTAGGCTTATTCTATGCCCGGGAGAGCCGCACTTCGGATAGAAGGGTTATTTCAGTGTAGAATCATTAAAAGTGTATCATGGCTTTTTCTTTATCTGTGGAACAGGTTGGAAGCAGCTGTGGATGGACCGACAGTTATTGGTGAAACTACTGAGATTTCAGGTTAAGACATTTCTAGAATCAGCTGTAACATGTCAATTTTATCAAAACATTATATGATGAAATTTGCTCTTAAAACAAATCTTTACGCATCTAAGCATCTAAGAGCAAACAGCAAAAGGTTCTCACAAATGTATTTTGTCCTTTATCCTGATCTTATGCTTGGTCTCCCCTTTTGCAGTTCTTGCAAAGCTGGCGTTTGTGTTCTGTTGTCGTGACAACAACCTGGCATTGCCGTGGCAACCTATAGCCACTACAGCATGATGGCTGGCCCCTTTATATCTGTCTTTTTTCTGTGGAGCGCTTCTGTAAAGTGATTTTCAGTCCTGTGTCTGTGTTTGCATTCCTCTTTCATCCAGCCATCTCTCTATAGAAACAGCTGACTGAAGTGTGACAGATGATTTTGGAAAATTACTTTTCATGATCATTTACCTTTGTTTAGACTCGTGCAACAAAAAAAGTGTGAATGATAGAAGCAATGATATGAGAATGGAAATGTGTGAAAATCAAATTATTTACACTTATGGTGTTCTGTCGCTCCCAAATAAATCCTATGCTCTGTATCCGTGTCACAGATTTGGAATCAAATAACCCAGCCCTGTGCTCAAACCCGCCGTGCTCTTTGATCTCCGACCACGAGGAGCTGGTTGCCATAGAGTCTGTAGAACTCGCTGAAGAGGCTTGTGAGGAGTCAGAAAAAGACCCACTGGCCGACAGCGGCTACATCGAGTTCCACTATTACCAGTGTCAGCAATACCAGTACCTGGTCCTACCTGGGGATACTGAACTGGACCTGGAAACTGTTGAGATCCTACAACTTGATGCAGAAGCACAAGAGGCTGCAGGATCACTGCTCGACTTGGCAGGAGGGAATCACTGATCCTGCACTGCCGGCTAAGTACAGACATCTTGAGGTAGAGATAATAGCCACTGTCACCCTATATTTTCCTTTGCTTGATGTACTATTTCTCTAAAGAAACTGCCTAAAATTTTACATGCTATTATAGTGTTGTATTCACTACATTTGCAGCTGTGAATGAACAATAATGGCCTGAGTGATATAATATTAGAGTCCATAGACATTAATGATTCAACTTTGCAGTTTGTATAGGCAGCATGCACACTTGCATGAGAGAGACCAAAACTGCTTTGGGAAGACCAAGGTTGAGCTGTGGAGAAGGCTTTTATTTACAGCACTGTGTTTAATTCATTGCGGTATTCACAAAAAGATGTGCAAAAAGTAATGCAACGTTATTCATTTTATCATACATAGCATTAAAAGAACAACTGTAGTTTACTAGTCTTGTACCATACCTAAGAATGCCTGCAGAATACCAGCCTTATACTCTCTATAGTGTTTTAATTAATCAGACTCATGATTAATTACATTACAAATCTGACCCTACCCTCCAAAAAAGTAGTGATATTTGTAAACAGCACTGTTTTTTGTCACAGAATGTACACCATGCACTTCCTCACAAATATAAACATTTTTAAAAATAAGAATAATGAAATTCTTGATTCTAATTTTAGATGGTATTCATCAAGCACATTATGGTTTATCAATATATATATTTGAAACAAACTGCCAGTGGTTCCACATCTTGTTTAGGATGTGCATAGTAAATGTGATGTCTGACCTTTGTTCCTTGTTGATTACTTGGTGCAACTTGTTGAAATGTTCTGACATTTTACTTTTCTCTCAGATGCAGTGCACCATATGTTCTTCTGTTCATTTTGATAAACTGTTTACACAAATGTTGATCAGTTTCACTCAAAATTCCCTCATGTTGTGTTTATATGTAATGCACTTGGCAATAAAGTTCTGAAGTGATGACTACCTTTGCTTCATGTAATATGAATTTAAGACCATAAAAGTATTGCAAAGGCAAGCGAACTTGCTCTAGATTCTAAAGAGGTTATGTTTCCAAAACCAATCTTTTGCTCCTTGTAATATAAATTTAAAACCATGAAAAGAAAGTATGCATAGTCAAGTAAACATGCTCTAGTTTCTAAGGAGGTTATTTTAGTAAAACTGGTCATTTGCTCCATGAATGACTCACTGTGGCATGCTCTGTAAACACTCCCCTAAGGGTTTGGCCCAAGTTCTTTTATGAGCAGAAAATATACGTAGACTCTGCATTCACTTTCACCAACGGCAGCATCCTAGATCTGGTAGAAAAGTGCAACATAAAGCCAAAAAGGCCTATCTCTCACTAAGCAGAGACATTTTTAGTTTTTTGTCTTAACTGTGCTACTCATGTTCTGATGGGGAACTTGGGAACTGTAGTTTTTTGGTGACGTTCTCACAGCCCCTGGGTGTGGCATGGGACACGAAGCAGAGCTCATGCAAATAAACTACAACTCCCACAAAGCGCATCGTTTGGAGACAGTAGTGGATCTCGTTCGCAGTTGGAAAAAGTTATTTTTTATGATTTCCAGACTAGGGCTGGGTCTCCTGCTCAGAAGAAACGGCAGTGGAAAATTCACAACCCTGACAGTCAGATAAAGGTACGCGACGTTAGGTACATCAGACATTTGTTTCTGTGGGCTTAGCAGATGTACTTGGTGTGCTTTATACCCTGTCGGCACTTTTAGTCTGTGTCTGAGTGTGTAAAGGTTTAGCTCTTTGTTGTGAAGAGAACTCATATTAGACCTTCAGTACTAAAGGAGACCTTTAGTCTACACTAGGATCGGGTACAAGGAGAAGCTAGCATGCTAAATTACTTAGGATGTATCTGTTTTCTTTATGTTGCACGTGTTAATTACCTATCCAATTAAGTCAGATGAACATTCCGAGCTCATGTTCACATATGAGCCTAATAACAATGTGTGGTCTTTATTTGCATCAGACGTTAGCTTATATACACAGGGACGCTAGCTTTAGCTAATTTACCCAACAAAGCTTTTCAAGGGAGCCTTGTATGACTGACGTTTGACTTTGAGACACACACCGTTTCCCCCCACACACACACACACACACACACACACACACACACACGGAGTATTCATGACTCGCTGCTATTTAGCAACTGAAATGCCCAGTTTTATTTCCCAACTCTTGGGCAAACTTGACGAGAACCGGCTTGCAAACTTGAAAAGTCCAAGTGCAAAAAATATCTGCCGGGAAACGAGCCGAAGTTTTCGTTGTAGCTTTAAGTGACAACACAATATTTGGCAGTTTTTTTATGTGTGGTAACTTGTACAAACCGCCTTTTGCATTTGGGTGCAGCCTTATCTGTTTCACAGCATCTCTCCTGTCACTCCAGAGTCTTAGACACTTTCCAGCCGTGGGGAATCTCAACCCCTGGTCCTGGAGGAACACTGCCTGAACATCTGTGTGCTTTCACTGCTCCCCACACACCTGATCCAACTAACCAGCTCATTAACATCCCCTCACTGAGCTGATGTGGGTGTGGTAAGGCAGGTAAACACTAAAATATGTTGGGCAGGGGCCGCCAGGGCCAGGCTTGAGAAACACTGCCCTAGGGAGACCAACCCTTGAACACAATAATGGCCTTAATGGGTGTAAAGTAAAAGTATTTTAAGATGACTTTATTATGAATGAGCTCTTGTGTGTGCTTGTGCGTTGGACATCATGAAGATACCTCATCAGTCTCATCAGTGAGAAATCTGTGGCATGTTGCCACTTGTGTTTTCAGGTACCACACCTTATACCCTACTGTAATTTGTATTTAACGAAGAGTGAGTTATTACAGGTTAGCCTGCATTGTTTTAGCCATTTATTGTCAATCTCAGCCGATAACTTCTCTTGCATCCTGACACATCTGCAACAGATTTTGTTTTTTGGAATTATTGCATGGCAGTGTTGATTGTACTCATTTGCCCACGGTCGAGGGCCGTCCAAATGACAGAAACAAAGACACTCATTCAGTGGCGTGTAGAATCTGTGAGTGGAGCGGAGCATGCTTTTAACCTCTGAGCAGCTACATCACACATTACCAAACCAACAGACCCAACATTGTCCCAAATCATGTGTTCCAGAAAGAGCTTGTAACGATCAGGGTTGTCATATGCTTGATCAGTTAGACTTGGTGAGCTAAGTTAATTGAACTGAAGAAAGCACACAGTCTGTATTTACATGCAGTGCATTAAGAAGTAAGCTACAATTTTGTTATCCACAGCTAGAGTGCCAAAGAGAGAACCAAGTATGGGTGTCGAACCTGGTGCGGTCCAAATAGTGACCGTTAATAAGGAGGATCACTCCTTTGGCTTGGACACGGAAGCGCTTGAGCGGGTACTGCTGGCACCTAAAGTCAGAGACATGGACGTGGTGGTGTTGTCAGTTGCGGGTGCCTTCCGCAAGGGCAAGAGTTTTCTCTTGGACTTCATGCTTCGATACATGTACAGGAAGGTGAGTTGATCAAAATGTATTTTATTTTGTTTTTAGTTTTGTGCTCTTGTTTCAAGGCGGATATAGCTAAAAAATCAAAGTAAATGGAAGCATTGAATCATTAGATTAGCAGTGTGCAAACTGAATGATTATATTATTGTGTATTTCCTTCAAATAGCACAGAATCTCACAAAGACCAACTTATGTGGTTTCTGACACTGTGATCACACTGTAAGGTATACAAATGTTCAAAAAGTACAGTGCACAACAGCAGCCCCTGGAAGCCTCAATTTTGTCTGCCACTTTTTTGTAGATAGCACAATGTCATAGTATCAAAAACCACATTAGATGTTCTGTATGAGATACTTAACAGTGCCCTGCGGTTTGAGGTATGGGTGTGATGAGTTGTCACATTTGGGTGTCTAAAAACTCTTTTTACTTGTTGGCTACATTAGCTTTGTACCTAAAATGAAAAATTAAAGAAGCAAACCCACAGCTAAGACAAGAGTAGCATTTCATGGTCCTGTCATTGCTAAAAAATTATGTAAGTTTCTACCACTTTTTGCTCCTTTGTTTTGGTTTACTAGTCCAGTGAGGACTGGCTTGGGCGTGAGGATGAGCCTCTGACTGGATTCTCATGGAGAGGTGGCTCTGAGCCTGAGACCACTGGCATCCAGCTGTGGAGTGAAGTCTTCATCGTGAGGAAAAGCAACGGTAGCCAGGTGCGATAAGTCCTGTGCCCTATGAAAATGAATTTTGGCTGAGATCCTCTAATTGTACATATTTGTTACACTTGCTGGTTTCAGATCCTCATACAAAATGTAATAAAATGTCAAACAAACATAATATTTTTTAAATATCATTTCATGTTGTTGTTGTGTGAAACGGCCTTTTGAGATTCTGCCACAGCATCTCAAAGAGGTTCAATGTAAAAGCTTTGACTTGGCCACTCCAAAACCCTAATATTGTTCTTTTTAAAGATGGGCTTGCTATTGTGCTTCAGATTGTTGTCCTGCTACATATTCAGTTCTGCTTGAACTTCAGATCATAGACTGATTATTGAACATTCTCCTGCAGGATTTTCTGGTAGAGAGCAGAATTCATGATTTCAGGCCCTGAAGCAGAAAATAATCTCTACATCGTTACACTACCACATCCATGTTTGAATGTTCATTAGATGTTCTCATTCTGGAATGCTGTGTTGGATTTTTGGCAGATGTAATGGGACCCCTTTCTTCCAGAAAGTTTGACAGAACATTATTCCAAATAGGCTTGGGTGTTTTTGGCCAATTTAAAATGAGCCTTGGCTTTTCTTGGACAGCAATAGTTGGAAAAGAACCTTGTAAATTTGACATGAAAATCATTTTGAATGGTCTCTGTCTAATGGAGGAGTCATGAAGGCTGACCTTATTTGAGGTGAGCATTTCCTGCAGTCTGGGTTCTTTTGTGAGTCTTCGCTTCACCCCTGGAGAAGTTCTGGTAGGCCAGCCACCACTGTTCCAAGTTGCCTTTCTTTTTGGAGATGCCTTTAACTTTTTCAGGCTGATATATTTAATAACCTTTTTTCTCTTCTGGAATTTCTTTTGATGGCTGCATGGTGTGCTGCTTGTTGAGAACTTATGACCTACACCACATTTTTGGAAAGGTTTTATCTGAGTTGTGTTTTTGGTCCAAGAAAGCTGGCAGTAATTAATCATTGGTATGTTGAATCTAAATTATCCTAAGAATAAACAAAATTAATTACATTTGTTGAATGAGTGACTAAGGGGGCAGTTACTTTTTCACACAAGGCCAACTTTTTAGCTTTGTGTTTTATTATTATCTATGTATTAAATTTGGTTTGGAAATTTTAAGCAAATGTGAAAATATGCAAAAGTAGCGGAAATGTCTTTTCTCAGCACTGTAAAATTAGTTGTCAGTAAAGTTGTCAGAAATGTGTGTATGTTTTAAGAACGTTCACAGAATTTGTATTAATTCCGTGCTTCTGACTAGAGGTGTAGGTTTTAGCAAGCCTACTGTGAGATTAAGCAATCGTCTGTGTAAGCTCTATCATAGGTGGTGCAATCTTGAATCAGGGCAGTAGGAGAAAAACTTTCATAACCAGCGATGCAATGAGAGATATTGCTAACTGGGTCAAAATGAACATTTGAGATGCTCCAGAATGTCTTTTTCCCCCAATTGTGAACAAAATTGGTATAAGCAGTTTATTACCACTTTTTCTCAACAGGTGGCAGTGTTGCTAATGGACACACAAGGAGCATTTGATAACCAGTCCACTGTGAAAGACTGCGCAACAATCTTTGCCCTCAGTACCATGACCAGCTCAGTACAGGTACTACCACAATTCACAGATTTCTTCATATCAAAGCGTAACTGTTATGAATGTTCTTATAGATGCAAGTGGACATATTTTTCTATTTTTCCATAGATATATAACCTATCACAGAATATTCAAGAAGATGATCTACAGCAACTTCAGGTCAGCCCCCCATTTAACATCTCATAATGAATCATGTATAACCACCAAAATTAAATTACTTATGGAACTGTGTTTAGCAGTTTGGATGGAAAATATGAGGAACATTTTAATTTTCTAATGAAGCAAAATATTCAAAGAATTACAAATAAATCGTTATTAAAATAATAAAGCATGTTCCCTAAAAAATAAACATGTCAGAGTTATTGGTGACTTTGCATGTAGTACTTTGCATTAGTGCACCCATCCCTACCTTTTCCAAGGTGACAACATCGAATGATCACCCACAATGCAAAAAGAGGCCGCTGAACACAGAATAAAGTATCTGAGACCATTTCACCAGACAAAATCCACTTAGATGTAGTAGAATTATTGGTCTTCATTTGGTCTGCTCACCTTACAGATTTTCAGTAAGTGGACTTAGATACTTGATTCTGTCTATTGAACCGAGCCATGGTTATCTTCCATAAATAGATTTTAATATTACTCCATGATGCTGTGTGTTGTTACAAATACACCGGTTCATATTCGTTCTAAGACAGTTTGTTTAAGTGAAGGATGAAGACAGAGATGTTTCAGTAATATTTCAAGTAAGAATGAACTGAAAATAGTCACTTGACTTCCCCATCTATGTAGTCAGCCACTGTCTGAGAAAGCCTAAGAGTAATATTTGGCATGAACACAAGCTTGCCTGACACGTCATGTCCTGTGGTGTTGCCACCCTCAGTCAGCTACATCAGCCAAGGCCACAGCCTTCGAGCCTGGACTAGTGGCTAGATTAGGGGATTTTAATAGCATAAATTAGTTGTAGGATTTACCAAATTCAAGCAATATCTGTTAGTCACTTGTTATCAAAAATGTAGGCACAAATGACCATAATGCCCACTTTTACTTCATAGTGGGATTAGGTTATTTTCTGCTTTTTATGTCAGTCCCGCCTCTGTTGTTTTTTGCCAAAAATCTCTCTTGTCTCATCTAACAAAACCGAGCATCTCCCAGTTCTTAAAGCGCATCAGCTCCGGTGATACATGTGTATCTGGGATGAAGGTGGTGTCTAATTGTATCTTTGGTGGTTCAGCGACCCTGCAATGAAATTACCTCCTGTAATTATCCAAGTCTGATACTGCGAGAAAATGTAGTGTCCTAAAGCATCTTCATTGTGCGCTGGGTAAAATACACCTACGTCCTCTTTCAGGCAGGTTCATCACAGCTCCAACTGTTTGTAACTCCTTATCTGTTCTAGTAATAGAGACGGGTATTTTAGGTGTAAAGCTGTTTTTAATTGCCATTGCTTGATTATGCAGATCAGCAACCTTTCATATTATTTTATTTATCTACTTCATATTAATATATATATTAATTATCATTGTTCTAGACTATGTGTCAGATAAAAGGTTTTTATTTACTCACACAATAACTGCTTTATTAAATCATATTATTCAGGTGTAATTGTACTTTATTGCATAGGAAAAAAAGTTATTTTTCAGGTTTGTAATTGAAATTAAAGCGTAGATCCACAAAGTGGTGATATTGTGACACTTATATAAATTGTCACAATAATGAGAAATATCCTGTTTCCCAGTCCTACTTAATGCAGATTGCTGTTTATTTCTAATATAAACTTTCTAATCAAATCTTCAATTCAGTAATAACCGTTAGTAAATAACTTTTGTAGTCCTGTTATCGTTATAACTGATGCTTTGTTTCTACATAACTATATATTCTTTGGGTGTTTTGGTGTAGACTTTGTACATTTATGTTTATTGTTATTTTGTCCATTTATAGCTGTTCACAGAGTATGGCCGACTGGCGATGGATGAAATCTTTTTAAAACCTTTTCAGGTAAGAAAATCTGATCTGAAGGGGGCCAAAACCACTGGATGCATGCAGTAGATGTTACAAAAATATAGACATGCAATTTCAAGAGTGGGAACGGTGTTTTTGTTTTCCAACATTTCGAAAGAGAACCATTTATTTCCATGAATCACATTATACAGACGGGGATTTAAACAGGAAGCTGTGGGCTTGGTGCACAGGTAATGAAGGACAGGCTGCCCATGACTCATTTGCAAACTTGTGTCTCATGGCAGCTTCATTTTCATCATGTAAAGATTGCTTAGCGTTACTTGTAAACTGTTTTGGTTCCCATTCCTTTGAGACGAATATATGTAAACGAGGTCTGGCTGGCCTGTATTGTGTCTCATTCAAAAAGCAGTCTGGGCTGAAACATTCCCTCTAACTTCACAGTGAGTGGACGGAGCCACATTTCTGTTAAATGAATAGGTGGATATGTGTAAATGTGATGACATCACAAAACAGGCTATTTTTGCCATTTATCTATGTGTTTTTCATTTGTCTTATTCCACTCATCTACATAGACTAATGTATTCAGTGCAGTGTGTTGTTAACATTTTTTTTGGTAGTATTACAGATTTTGTACACCAGCATGTGTTGCTTTATTTCGGACAGCAGGGAGTGCAGTTCTGTAGGCTTTGAGTGCTTTCACAGTGAGGGCAAACAAGTATTCAAATACTTTTTGATTATGGGATTTTAATATACTTCCAGTGCATATATCCACTTGGTCTTTTGACTTTCTTATAACTGTAAACCTAAAAAGCATGTCTTCAGGAGCATAAACTAAGATTAGTCTGAAATATGTAATGGGTAGCGGAAAAAGTGTTCAAATATAAAATAGTACGCTGTTGGCAGCTACAGCTTCGAGAAGCACATCGCTTTGTTCCGTTCGATTACGTGTAATGCCCCAGTGCCATTTGCAGAGAAGGAGCCCCATATCATGATGCTCCTATTTTCATACTTCACTATGGGTGTGGTGTTCTTGGGATCACACACAGCACAGAATCATTGCCAAAGAGTTTTGTTTTTGCTTCTTCTGACCAGAGTTTGTTGTTTTGAAATTGCTCTGATTCATTTGAATGCTTCTGTACAGATTTTGCAGAATATCTGGCAGAGAACTTTTTCAGTATGTTGGAACAGAGGTGATTATCACAGCTTTTTTCAGGTGACTGCTGCAGGTGTGTTTCTAGGCTGCTGGGGCTGTTTGGACATACTTTACATTTTTGGAGGCACACCCCGACCTCTTGCCTTTGCTTGTCATTTGTAGGTGCAAAACATTCTGTGTTTAATACTCTAACCAGGAAAATGTTATCAAGCATATGCCATTTAAAGCTCTCTTTTGTGCCAGTAGTAATGATGTAGGGCCTGAGACAGGTATATTTGCTTTGTACTAGGGCTGGGAATTTACCACGTTAATTAGATTAATTAATCACAGAAAAAAATAACGTGTTAATATTTTTAATGCAATTAACGCTTAAAGACCTGCCACTATTTGGCAGACATGCAGTACTTCAAGAGTACTCCAGAGGAGTCTCAGCGCTTCACACGGCCGGAGTGTGTGTGAGAGAGCTGGGAGACGCAGGAGAGGCAGCAGGGT
>JBBPCX010069361.1:0-11432 GCA_037974365.1 Hydrocynus forskahlii
AAAGTCCTTCAGGAAGCCTGGAGAACTGTTCCTCAAGACCACATTAAAATACAAGAAAGTCTGGATCTCTGGAAGCAGAATATGAAAAAAGAGAGACAGCTGTTTTGTCATAGTACTGTAGGTATATGTGTGTGTAACACATGTGCTATATTTAAGTATCTGTATGGAATTAGAAACGTAACCCTCAGTGACTTCTGAGGTCTTTCAGGGCCAGTTTTTAGGGCCAGTTTCAGTTTTTCTTTTTTATTGTAAAGTCAGTCCATTGTTGTCTTGGATATGCATTAAAACACACACACACATGTTGGTATTAATATCTTATTGCCTTGTGTAATACTGTATATCAGTAATGCTACAGCTGCACCTGAACCTCAGTCACCAAAAGGCTCTTTCTGCTCTTTTAGTTTTTTTGAAAATGTTGAATTTTGAATCATGTTTCCTTGTGAGGACCAGCAAAAAGTCTCCACTTCTACATGTTCTCAATATTCCTGTCATGATGGGGAGATAAAACAAAGTACCCAACAAAATACATACACATTTACACACACACTAAAGATCAGCCACAAAAAAGGAGCCTTCAGTGCCACCTATTGGCTGCATGTTGTATTCTTTCGTGTGTAATTTCTCTTCTGCCACAGTCAGTGAAACCCCAAGGCTGACTTCAGATCACCTGACGATGAGTCAGAAGATGTTTTGAACATTTGTTTGTTTGGCAGATTAACTTTTTGACCTTAAGATCTGTGGTCAGAAGTGGCAAGTCTGCTGGCCCTCGTTTGACACCCAGAGCTCAGAGGAAGTGAGAAATCTATTCTTTTTCTATTTTTTTAGATTTTGTTCACAGTCTCAGTTACCACATAGACGTCAGAACAAAGAATAGCATGGCCACAAACACCAGCACCGACCAGAGCTTCACTTCGCTTTCGGCTCTGGGCATCAGGCACTTAAAACGTGCTTAACCCCACCTTACTTTACCCCTGAAAATTCAGTAGCTTTACCCCTTAATCAGCCTAAATCTGTTCCCTTTTTCCCTTTATTTTCATCCATTTCCTGTATAGGAAACTAAGGTCAAAATTAAGGTAATTTTAAGGGGTAAAATTAAGTGGTTTGGTTTCGTAGTGAGGGGTTCCTCACTAAGCTGTGATCTACAGGCTAGGCCAGTCCTCAAAAGGAAAGAGAAGTGGCTCCTTATACAGTCATGTGTGAACACACCACAGCACACAGTGTGAAATTTTTTCTCTGTATTTAACTCATTCACCAAGTGAAGCAGCATGCAGCCAGGAACACGGCGCCCAGGGAGCAGCGTGTGGGGCTAGTACCTTATTTATATGGCACCTCTGAGAGGCAGTTAGTCCTGGGATTCGAACCCACAACCTTTTGATCAGGGGGGCAACTCGGCCACCAGCTGCCCCAGGTCATCAGAGCTCCATGAAGACCCTCCCAAATTTGCAGATTTGAATGTCTGAAACAAACAATAAATAAATAAATAGAAATGCAATGCGTTTTTAACCTAAACAACATTTTTAACTAAACATAACTGGCCTGAGTTTCTATTAAGCAAGTATAAGGTTAGGAAAGGTTAGTAGATCACTAGTAGTAAAGAAGGTGGGCAATAAGGCAGAGATCAAACTTTCTGAAGACCTACATATCATAATAATTCTATTTTTCCTAAGTTTTCTGAAGTTTGTGAACATGTTAGAATGAACACAATTCATAAAACACCTTATTAAAAGTCTGTAAAAGTTAATCATGTCAAATGTAAAGTACACTATATGGACAAAAGTATTGGGACACATCAGTTTTTCAGGGTAAGGGCCCCTTACTTCCAGGGAAGGACAACCTTAATGCAATCTTAAGACATTTTGGACAACACCATGCTTCCAACTTTGTGCCCCCACTTTGGGGAAGAACCTTTTCTATTCCAGCATGACTGTGTCCCAGTACACAAAACGAGCTCCATAAAGACGTGGCTGGAGGAGTTCAGTGTGGAAGAACTTGACTGACCCCCACAGAGCCCTGACCTCAACCCCATCCAGCTCCTTTGGGATGAACTGGAACGGAGATTGTGAGCCAGACCTTCTCGCCCAACATCAGTGCCTGACCTCATAAATGCTCTACAGAATGAATGGACACAAATTCCCGCAGAAATTCCCAAATCTTGTGGAAAGCCTTCCAAGAAGCGTGGAAGCTGTGATAGCTGTAAAGCTCCGTATTAAAGTCTGCGGCTTTGAATGCAATGTCATTAAAGTTGGCGTAATGGTCAGTTGTCCCAATACTTTTGTCCATATAGTGTATTTAAGACAAAAAGAAGAAAAAAACAAAGACTTAGCACTTTTGTCCAGTTGTGAAAGGTGAACAAGTTAGCAAGTGCTCTAGAATCAGAATCAGAAAACTTTATTGATCCCGGAGGAAATTGCTTATATTATGACTGCAGGCACAGAGACAAGAACAATTTAAAAAATAAAGTCTAAATAATATAAATGTAGGAAAATAAAAAAGTCAATATGAAACACACTATGCCAAATACAGGGTATAAGTACTACATATAAGTAACAGTTGAGTGAAACCTACCAACACAAATGGTAGTTTGGAGTAAGTTATTGCACTTAAGTAATATTGACATAAGTAGTAATATTGCACATGAAGACTATTGCACATAAGATGCTGCATATTTTGTATTTCCATTTGTGTCTCTTCTGGTAAACGCACAGTGTAAGCATAGGATGGGAGGGGCGTGGCCAGCAACAGTTTATTTGCATAAAAGGGACAGAGCCCTTAAATGTCTCATTTTGAACGAGACTGAAACTGTCAAGAATAGATCTGGTGAGATCTCTTTATGTGAGAGTGATTTTGTGCTAAGAAGTTAATGAACACGTTTTGTGGCCCATAGACCTGTTATAACTAAAGCAAGTTTTGTGTCCCCTTTAAAAGAAAGAAATATTCCAAGCCGTTCTCAACTCTGCATGAGTCTGGATGCTTGGAGACGTCTATAATAGTGTGTGAATGTGGAGTGGTGTTTCATTTCACATCAGGCACCTAGCCAGATTCTTTGGGTCTGTTGTTGATGATAATTGAGATATTGATGATATTGTTCATTAGTAATAGCATAATTGATTATACTGTTCAACTGTAGATGTTTCAAACATGTTTTATCAGTAAACTTTATCAGTAATCAGTGATGACTCCAATTGTCTCAAGCAGGTGGAAATTTGATTAGATCTAGAACAATGAGTTGTTTAGGTTTCAGTTCCCTTAAAATAAAATGAAATGACCTTATAATGGACTGGCATCCAATCAGCTGCGCAGTTCATGCAGTTATTGTTCTCTGGAGTCTATCCCAGACTCTCTAGAACTGGTCTAAATCTTTATTTTTTTAGAAGTTCATGATGAGCAGAAGAAGCCAGGCAGAGTTTGGAGTCTTGCCAGTAAGCGATTGCACAACAAGTTTTTTCTGAGCTATCAAACGTCTCTTTTTAAAACTTCAGAGGAGGAGGGAGCTGGGGAGGCGCCCCGAGGGTCACCAGAGGAGCAGCAGCGAGTGTTAATCTAGAACAACAGATTACAGTCCAAACAGACATGTAAGATCTACAGGAACGAACAGAAACCACATTTCTTCCCCTTCCTGGCCACAATTTTCCATCCAGATGTTCTTTACATAATATTTGAAACTGTAACACTCTTTGTTCCAGACATTAACAGTGTTCTTTAACCAATTTTAAACATTTTTTCCAGTGACAAATCATGACTGTCAGAGCGTGATGTTAAATACCGTAAACACCAAAATAATTGGACAAGGATAATGCTAATTACTGCTAGCATCCATATTAAATTTCTAGTTATGTGTAGAGTACTACACAATACTACAATAAATAGTTAGGGTTAGTCACATATCTAGAACTGGCTGAAATTTGCTTATACTATGGCTCTAGAGTCAATGGCATACCTAGAACTAACTGAAACCCACTCACACTATGGCTCTACGATCAGTGACATATCTAAAATTGGCTGAAATCTGGTTATCCGACAGCTACACAATCAGTGATGTGTATAGAACTCACTGAAACCTTGTTACATTACGACACTACAGTCAATGGCATACCTAGAACTGACTGAAACCTGCTCACATCCAGCATGACTCAAGTGACGGAACTGGTGTAAATCCGAATGTGACTTGATGATAATTATGTTGGTGGTTAATCCAACTCCTGAAGGCCTGACCAATAAGAGAGCCCAGTTAGCTTTTTCTACAGAGAGAAACATCCTGATTGGACACATTTTGCATTGGACGTGTCATAAATTTTAAATGCAACACACAATAATTTAGATAAAAATAAAATAAAGCATATTAAAAATGAGCTGGACAGGTATATTTGCCTAAAATCACCGGCTTGATCCACCTTTTTTCAAAGGTCCAAGACTTACATCAAGACTTTTCCCATTTTTAGCACCAAAGTGGTGGTTGGTTAGTGTAGTGGATAACATTACTGCCTTCTAAGCAGAAGAGTGGGGTTTGATTCCTAACTTGGACACACTGAACTACACCAGTAAGAGTCCTTACACACACCACACTACACAAATAAGAGTCTTTATCCACCAATAGGAGTCTTTATACACACCTCACTACATCACTAAGAGTCCTTGGACAAGACTCCTAACACCACATGCTCCTACACACTTGTGATGCATATAAACTGTAAGTCACTTTGGATAAAATGCTTGCCTGTGCCCCCCCCACACACACACACACTTTCTGCCATTGTGCCATTGTGTCCTCAAGCAAGACACTTCACCCTCAGTGTCTCCACGGGGACTGTACCTGTAACTAATGACTGTAAGACTGTTCCTGTAACTAATGACTGTAAGACTGTTCCTGTAACTAATGATTGTAAGACTGTCCCTGTAACTGATGACTGTAATACTGTCCCTGTAACTAATGATTGTAAGACTGTCCCTGTAACTAATGATTGTAAGACTGTCCCTGTAACTAATGACTGTATAACTGTCCCTGTAACTAGTGACTGTAAGACTGTCTCTGTAACTAATGACTGTAAGACTGTCCCTGTGACTAATGATTGTAAGTCAAACTGGATAAAAGCATCTGTCAAATGTCTCCTTTAAATGTTCTGGTGTGAGGGACATTTTCTCTGCAGAATCCAAAGCACCCCTGAACATCTCTCTGGATAAGAGCATCTGCCAAATGCTGTAAATGTGAGGCCCTGAGGGTTCTCCTCACAGTGCTGGTGGGTCTAATGGAGAAACAAGGTTAAGGCCTTCGGTTTTATGCCTCTAATTTGGCCGCCACTTGTTTTCATTGAAACGTTTCTAATGGAGAGCAGCATTTATTGAGCCCAAGAGGAGAAACGCTAATTTTCTGAATGTACCAGAGACAAGCGGGTCAACCCCAATCTGTCTTGTTTAGCCAATCAGACGCATTAGAGAGTGACAAGGCAAGAGATTTATGGCTGAAGTGCCATGACCTTTGACCCCTGCTCTGGCCCATAGCCTTTTTTTCTGCTCAGTTTGAGCCCTAAAAACCTCTGCAAGCAATTAGCATGCAAATCACAGACAGGGATTTATAAAAAAGGGGGTAAGAAATGTCCCCTGGCATGAGTCTCTGCCCCTCTGGCGGGCTGTCAGTGCAGTAAATACGGTTGAGTCACGCACCCTTATGTTATGAAAGCTGGGAAAAGAATGTCTGGAATATCTGAATTTCCAAATTTTACTTCAAAGGAGCAGCACTCTAAACTTTAACAGGATTATTATTATATTAACGGCCCAGATAGACAATCATAATGCAGCTCCGGTGTTATTTCTTTTGCACACTCTGTTCAAGTGATAAAACATCATTCCAATACATTTTAACCACTTGAGACCTGAAACGTCAGAACCATCGGCGCCACAGGAGTCATAGAGGCTCCAGCACAAATAAAACAAGCTCCCGAATACAAAAATGACAAAATGAATAAATGAGTGATGATATTTTCAAATAATACATTATTTTTACATTCAAACAGAGAAGAGTCACTAACTACAGAGTTCTTCAACACATTATAAGATTTCTAACAATTATTATTGTTACAGTGTTGTTATAAATATTATACTATCATTTGCTATTATACTGTCATTTTGCTATTTTATTGTTATGTATGTTATACAGTGTTCTAAAAGTGTAACAGCTATTATAAATGTTAATCTGATGTAAATATTATGCTGTTGTTACAAACATGCAATTGTTGTTTAAATCTATAAATATTAGAGATATTGCACTGTAATTGCTATACTGTTGTCATAAATGCATTATTATTGTTATGAATGTTTTCTTTTAAATGTTTTTGTCATAAAAGTTTACCTGTTGTTGTTGTTCCTATCCCATTTTTATAAATATTATATTGTTGTTTTAAACGTATAACAACTGTTGATGAAGCAAAACCGAAACTTTTATTCCTGTTTCCCTGAAACAGAATTTTATTTGGGTCAAAATAAATAGATTCCAACACACTTACCCCCGGCCACCTTCCTTATATTATTTCCTTCCCTTTTCCTGTCCGTGTCTGTCTGACTGTCAGTCTTTCTGACTGTCAGTCTTTCTATCTATCTATCTATCTATCTATCTATCTATCTATCTATCTATCTATCTGTCTGTCTGTCTGTCTGTCTGTGTTTGTTTTCTGATATCAGCTTATGCACACATTAGTATTATGTTGAGATGTTGAGATGTTTAAAAATTAAAGTATGTAAACTTTACAATATTTTTTACAGTAATAAAAATATATTTTGCTATTTTGACTTTAAAAAAACACTATTTTTGAAAATCGACACTATATAAAGTTCCAAAAACGTTTCCAGAGATGAAGCTCAGCTCTGGAAAACTCAGGCTTTGGGTGTTTTATATCTGTCTTAATGTACTTTTATTCTGTATTTATAGACAACAGCACATCAAACAGGGTCAGAAACCACTGAGTCCAGGCGACTGGTGACCCCTGACAGGGTGTGATGATTTGAGCGTGATGCTAATCACTGTCGCTTTAATGAGCACCTCTAACGAGTCTCAGACAAGCCTCTTTCTGGAAGGATCCTGGACAGCGGAGAGTCTCCGTATTGACAGTGTTTAAGCTGAGGGAGCGGCTCTGGGTAAATATTTAATGACCCCAAACCCCCATTCGGCAGTACAGCCTTCAAAAGAAGCTCTTCACCCTCTGACAGGGGCAGATGGCCTTTATCCTCTAAACAGTGGGGTGTGTGAGTGTGTGTAAGAGTGTGTGTGTGAGTGGAGTGTGCCCCGGCTGTGATGAATGGACATCACTGAGATCTCCAGCAGTTTCACACAAAACCCAAAGAGTAAGAGAGAGAGAGAGAGAGAGAGAGAAAAAGAAAGAGAGAGAGAGAGAGAGAGAGAGAGAGAGAGAGAGAGAAAGGAGTTTTGTACATGAGAATAAAGGGCAGTTCAGCACATCTGGGGCAGAAAGACATGTAGACCTCCTGCAGACCTCCTGAACACCAACACTAGCTAGCTGTCTATCTATCTATCTGTCTGTCTATCTGTCTAACTATCTGTCTGTCTTGTTTCATTAATTTCATTATGTCTCTTATAAACTGATGATGTGATGGTCTGAGTGGAGGAGCTGCTGTGTTGATGAAGATGATCTGCTGTGTGTTGATGAAGATGATCTGCTGTGTGTTGATGAAGATGATTGTGTTGATGAAGATGATCTGCTGTGTGTTGATGACGATGATCTGATGAAGATGAGCAGTGAGGTGTGTTGGTTGTGGCTGCATTGAATGAGAGGCTTCTTAAGGCACCCAGTAAGGGGGTGTATGCACGGTGTGCAGCCCCCCCACCCACCCACAGGCAGAATGTCATTAAGGACAGATTCTCTGACCTCCTGTGGACCTCTTGAACACCATTAGCTCCTCAATGAGCAGAAAGTGAACATTTGGAAGGGGAGGCCATGCTGAGACTGAATTACGTGGCTAATCAGCGGTGTTTCAGTGGGAGGCCTCAAAGGTCAAGAGTTAGTTAGACTGGAAGTGTCCTTCTTCAAACATGAGAGTTTAACACCTCTAAAATCTCCCTCACAGAAAGTTATTCCATGAAATCGTTATGGTTGCGCTCTTGTTCTAAGATGTTGTTCTAAGTTTTAAGAAGATTTTGGTCCTAAAACTAAACCGTTCATGGTGGAGGGTTACATACAGGGTGTTGTGAGGCCAAATAGACCCCAAAGGGATGTTGTCATCATCAACATCCATATAAACACTCAGAGACACGTGGAGCTTCATTGGGGGGTGATAAAGAACGGCTGGATTTGTGTTGGGGACTTCTGGTTCCATTCATCTTCACTGGAAAGAAATCAGAGTGTCTATAATGAACGGTGGTGAGTGTGTGATGATTTAAGCTGCAGTTGTCCTGCTGTTACACAGTAATGCTAACACAGCTAGCCATTAGCCTCATGGCTCCAGTGCTAAAACAAAAGGAGCAAACTTAAAACCACAAACGGCTGATGGACTGCATTTAAGGTGCAGAGCCCTCCAACCCCCGACATTCAACACCACAGAGAAGAGCTGAATAGTGAAAGTGGTTGAGGTGTGTGTGTGTGTGTGTGTGTGTGTGTGTGTGTGTGTGTAGGTGGGTGTGTGTGTGTGAGAGTGAGGGTCTGTTTGTCCTGACACGCTCTGACGTCAACCCTGCAATGCTCAGCGGGATAAACAGCTCAACACTTCTGTTTTTCGGCTCGTTTTGTCACGCAAACACACAAATGGGGAAATGGAGAAAAATAAAAAAAAAAGCACTGCAGATGAGTGTGTGATAGTGACTCATCAATTGCCCAGACTTGCTGATTTCACACGCACTGGATGTGTTTACTGTACATTATGTACCTACTCCATCCGAATTTGGGGGATACATAGTTTTTATACATGTATTTTTGTATTTCATATAAACACACTATTTCTATTTGAAATATTTCCAGGTATTAAGGGACAAAAAAGAGCAGCAAAAAATGGCTCATTTTGAATTCACTGTGGCTGTAACGTCACAAAAGCAAGCGTGTTTACATATATATGTGTCACATCTTGGCGAGGGGTAGTGATGCGAGGCACAAATGCAAAGGTTCCCTTTGTTGGGTTTTATTTAACAAACACGAACATATACACGAAACACAAAAAGGCACGGCGGCCATAAACTAAAATTATACTTAACACTGCAGACACGTGAGGCACGGAGAATGGTGAGCGGATTTGTGAGGGCTGACCAGCAGTCAAGACATGAACTAATGCACTTTAAATACAGACATACCAAAACCCCAAAACCAATGAGAAAACACAAACGCTTAGACTTAAGGTATACCAGCCGTGATTAATACAACAGACAAGACACTGTGAATGTTTTCAACATAAAAGTCCCTCATACCAAACTGAAACAATAGCGGCCCCAAGTGGCCGCTGGCAAGGGCATGACAATATGCCAATTCTGCCCACAGCAGTGGCCCCGTCCATGAAGTCCAAAGTGAGTTCTAGACGGCTGGAGGGGGTAGGCGGAGTCACTTGAAAATAAATATTTCTGTTTTAGTTTAATTCTGTAAATATGAGGGATGTACTCGAGTGCTTGGTTAGTTATTTGAGTTTTTTCAGATGTTTACTTGTTCAGGTATTCCTTTCATTACAGGGACCTGGAGAAAACACACCAACCAGGAGTTCAGTATAACTCAGATTTGGTGTTCTAACAGGACTTTAAAATGGTTCTGCTCAAATGTAAGTGTTTATTAAAGCATACTTCAGTACTGCTGGACATGACTGAGCCGCAGAGGCAGTGGGACTGCTGACTGGACTAAAGGAGTTACTCAGTGGTCACCAACCTTCACCAAGCCTCCTCCTGGAGACCGTCTCTCATGAACATGTCGCCCCTCCCCCTGCCTAAACTCTCAAACACTGAATCATGGGGGGATTCTGATAAATTGGTATAGTTCTTCTTTAGGGTCATTTTCTGGAACCTACGTTACTTCAACTTCCCTAAAAATGTTCAGACACATTTTATTCATGGTTCTTCATCACCATTTCCATGCCTCATTGCCCTTTTCTTCTAAAGGCCGGTGTGGCTGCAGGCCTTCATCCAAATCAAGCAGAAGCTCACCTAACTCTGCTCTTCTCTTTGGTCTCAGTCTTCAGATGAGATGTTCTCTTGCTGGGTTGATTTGAGTACCTGCAGTCACAGAGTTCTTGCCATTGTGCCATAGAAGAAAATATTTTGGTTCTTTTACTGCTGTTTCTTAAACTGGTCTTTAGGAGCCCCTATTTGACCTGCATCTTAGCATGGGGATGAAGCAAATGTGGACTCTGTGGTTCTTTGAGAACCCCTGCTTCAAGGAACCAAATTGTTCAAAGAACCTTTTAATTTCCATGAGTATAGTGTGTATATATATATATATATATTGAAATTCAAGCGGTTCAATGTCTCATTGTTCATTCTGCAGAACGTTCTTCCCAGCTCTGCTGCTGAAGTTCCCATAAGTTGCGGCACTTATAGGCTGCTCTGCCTTCACTCTTCTGTCCAGTTCCTCCTAAAGTAGCTCGCGGGGGTTTAAGTCTGGAGACTTCTGGCCACTCCATGTTTTCCAGTTCACCATCTTGTTCTGTTTTCTGAGGTAGTTCTGGCAGAACTTGGACTTATGTTTTGGGACACTATCTTGCTGTAGGACGAACCGACCAACTCGGCACAGACCAGAGGTCCTGCATGGAGCTACAGAATTATTTCCCACTTCTGGGTAACCTCACCATTTTTAAACCTCTCACAGTTCAACACTGTCCTTTGTACCATTTCATGATATTCATTGGACTTGAACTGTTTGGATTTCAATAAAAAAAGCTTGAAACACTGGGGTGTTCTAAAACTTTTGACCGGTAGTGTATATATCGCACACCCCAGGTTTCACCAATTATCCATTTATTCCATAAACTGCAGATTTTTATTCTTGTTAAAGTTGTTAAGTGAAAATATGTCAAATAAAACCAGTTTCCTTTTCAACATGAAAGAATCTGTAACAGTGCAGGTCTGACTCCTATTAACTGTGGTGACTGTGGTGAGTCAAATTCTAGACTGTCCTTTAACTTTAAATGCACTCATTTACTGTTTCAGCACTTAATAGCTCCTTAAATATCCAACACTCATGTAGTGATCCACATTATAATAATTATATTAGGTGTTTTATTGTAAAAGTGACATTTTCTTGCTAATAAAGGAACACAAATGGTGAACTTAAGATCAGATAAGAAAAGATCAGATAAGGTAAGATAACCTTTATTAGTCCTACAAGTGGGAGATGTACTTAACTTACTGTAAATGTATTTGTTAGCAAATAATATTGAGTGTAGTTTTAGTAAATATTAAGTGAATAACATGCAAAAGTAGAACATCTTACTTTGTGAGATTAAATATATATGTATAT
>JBBPCX010069362.1:0-11431 GCA_037974365.1 Hydrocynus forskahlii
GGGGGAGAGGGAGAGAGAATGACAGAGAGCATGAGGGAGAGAGAACAGTGAAAAGTGCTTTTCTATTATTTTATGTTCAGTCATTGATTTTTCAATTATTTGATGTCCATAAGCTTCAACAGCAAATTGTCTGGTTTCAAGATAACATGTCTACCCATTTCTGAGCTGTCGATTCCACATCAACACACCAGTCTGCTTTACAAACAGTCCTGTTTGGCTCAGTGTCCACCCTGTATTTTATCTAAAACAGTAAGGGGTGAGTGAGGAATCCCGTTGGGTCGACTTGGCATGTTCTGCAAACTCACTGGCACACGCAATTATTCTCCATACACAGGTGTGTCCAAGCAGTGACCAGAAGGATGCGGGAGCAACAATCATGACATGACCATCATGACACTTAATTTAAATCAGAACAACTTACCCTGCTCAGATAAGCCTACCCTTACCCTTAAAATGCCCAGGTAAGCCCACCCTTATTGACTAGTAACCTCC
The DNA here is from genome assembly GCA_037974365.1 of Hydrocynus forskahlii. Lineage (NCBI taxonomy): Eukaryota > Metazoa > Chordata > Actinopteri > Characiformes > Alestidae > Hydrocynus > Hydrocynus forskahlii. The sequence continues at coordinate 493 of JBBPCX010069362.1, forward strand.
AGTAAGTTAACTTAATCAAACCTTAAGATTTTACAAAAAGATTTCAAATCACACGTGTCGAGTTAATAAACTGAAAACAATCAAATTATAAATCAGTATTGTTAAGGGAGTCACACCAAAGCAGTCAGAAAACCTTCTCTTAAGTAATATAAAATGTTAGATTCCTGCTGTTGGCTGGCAACTCCAGTGTCTTTGAATGTGTGAAATTAGTAATTCTACAAAAACAAATCACGAATCACTACATAACTGGCTCTGATCTTCTCGATAAGTCGATTTACCAACGTTGTAGATTCCCCAGCCAGAACAGTACTGCATGTGTGGGAACCAGTCTAGCAGCTAACTTCATACCAGTTTGCTAACAACCTTGTGGTAGCATTAGCATAGCGTTTTGAACCAACTACTCATAACTATATACCTGTAGCAGACTAAGATTTGTCTGGAAAAAAAAACAGTTAATGAAACGACTTTCATGTACTACGTTTGGATATTTACTCACATATCTAAGCTTTGACGACTCAAATTTATCAGTAAACAATCATACACTTAGCCGTCCGGCTAGGAACAGAAAAAGCTGGAAAAGTTGGAGCAGCTGAGAAAACAGATTCACAGCACGATTAGCTTAGCATAAGGAAGAAAACTACTTATCCGTTTGTCTAGCTTACACAAAACAACTGTTGTCTTGTTTTCCTTTTTGTGACAACAAATAACCCGGCCAGTGTCAAAAATGTGTAATTTTTCCCATAAAAATGAGTAACGGCAGCAATTTCGTGGCTCTCCTAGTAGCCACAGATGGCTAACGCCTCCCTCTAAAGCTAACTTCGGCTAGCTTAAAGAGGTTTTTCTTGATAGACTGGACACTATACATACCAAAAAAGACAAAAACTAAAAGCAAACATGATATAAAGTCAAAAGTCAGTCAGGTTGTTGCTTTATCTCGATGTCTGCTCTGTGCTTTGTGGAGATATCTCCAGACTGGACTTGGAAACAGACGGAACCAGCTGGAAAACAAAACAGTAACTCACCAAAGCCTGGCGTCGTGTTACTTCAGGGATAAATAATGTATCCGGAGACAACGCCCGTCATGCGTACCGGGTAAATATAAAGAGGAGAACTCTCTCTCTGACTGAGATCTCCTGAAGTTGACTGAGAGACTGGTTAGTGTTTCTGTGGAGGGCTGCAGCAGTTCAGAGTGTGACACCCACAGTCCAACATGGCGGACTAACTGATAGATCCACACAGTAAAGGGTGTGACCACACTGACTGGGCTTTTCCACACCAATTCTAATTTACTTTTCATCTGTTTCACCGTTTGCAGAAATTGTATCTTTAAAACCATTAAGAACAGTTTCAGGAAAGCACACGCACACATACAAGCAGCTCTGTCCAGTAAACTTCACAGAAAACCAGTTCATTGAGAGCAGTCAGACTGGACTGGTGGAGCAAGTCACCCCCCACAGGTTCACTCACTCACTCGCACACACTCTCCTTAAAGAGAAACTTTAAACATAGCTTAAAAACTAGGGATTTTAATGCATACCTTCAGACCTGTTGTTAAAAATATTAATAATAATAACAGAAACCATATTGGACATTTTATCTTATTAAAGCGGCCACTTATGTTAACACAGCACACAGTGTGAAATTCTTTCTCTGCATTTAACCCCTTCACCATGGGAAGCAGTGGTACCTCAGTGGCACTACTACCAGTCCTGGGATTTGAACGCACAGCCTTCAGATTGCAGGGGCAACTCCTTAACCACCACGCCAACAGCTGCCCCATTGTGTGCAACAATCTTACCATGTGCAGTATCATATGAAGTTTTCTTAGTAGGTGATGAATAATTTCATAATGTGCAATAGTCTTACCATGTGAATTTCACTTCTTATGTCAATATGAGTACTGGTATACTACTGATCTCTATTACGTGCAATAACATATTCCTAACCACCATTTGTGTCATTAGTAATTCACGTAAACTGTAAGTTGATTATCTATAGTATTTACACCCACCATTGTGTATATAGTACAGTGTATTTTCATACTGAGGTTTTTCTGCAGATTTTCTATTGGATTTGTTTAGACTTTATTTTTTTATATTGTTCTTGTCTATGTGTGTCTGTGCAGTTGTAACATAAGCAGTTTCCTCTGGGTTCAATAAAGATTTCTGATTCCAATTCTGATTCTGAAGAAAAGGTGGTATGACTGGTTATTTGACAGCATAATTTTGGAAGTATTTTTTATGCAAATTCATATTCTAATTCATATTCACATGTAACAAAATATCACAGTATTTAAGATGACCATATATGATGGAAGTGTATGCTTTAATGTTTACTTGTCAAATAAATAATAGTAACAATAAAAGGGTGGTTACCATTATTTCTTATTTTTCTATAAAACAGTAGTAGTAGTTAGACCTGGCTTCATGAATGCTGGATGTGGGCCTAATTATCTACATCACATTGTCAATTCACTGTCTGACCTGCTTTAATCTTCACAACACTCACAACAGCCAGTTATTTCTGGGCTCAAGTGATACAAGGGCCTAAACATCATAAAGCAGTCATAGCAGGAGAAATACTGAAGGTTTTTTAATGAACATATGTGAGGAAAACTGAAAAAAAGAAAAATGTTGCATCAAAGGGCCAGAGAAGTCAAGTAAGTTTTATTGTCATTTCAACCATATACACACAGCACACAGTCAAACAAAACATAGTGCCTTCAGAACCATGGAGCAACACAAGAACAGAACAGAACAGAACAAGACCACAAGTGCAGACAGGACAAAAGAGTGTGCAAGAAAAACATGTCAGCAACAATACAACGGGACAAGACAACAGGACAAGCTCAGTCTGACTACTGGACTTGATTTTCGGTCAGATTTTCTAATGCTCCATGGATCTCATGTGCAGGCCCTCGTGTACAGATCTCTTTTCATCCAGTCTAACTGCAGACACAAGCTCTAGATTAGTCAGCTCTCTAATCCAAGCTACTTTAAGTATGTGCTCTTACTTGGCCCTGAATGTACCCACACACAATACATCGTCATTCTCCCTGACTGCAGAAACCTGAACAGAAGGAAAGTCTAAAAAACAATGAGGAATACCTTATGACCTTTCTTTTGATTATGAAATACTTGTTATACAAACACTGTACCAGGTATGATATATCTCTAAGGGCATAACCTTTAACTTCAGTGCCAGACATTTTTTTTTCCACAGACAACTACTGGCTTGATCAGTAGAGGTCCTAATCAGACCCATTGAATTTCACACAAATATCTATTATTGATCCCTAAACTTTGTGTCATTTTACATAAGTAACTGGATTTTTCATGCATTACTTGTGTGTCAGACTGACCTGCAGACCTGCTGTTGTGTATGTAGCTGCAGTGAAACAGTATTGACAGACATTGACCAACAGAGGGCTGCAAAAGACTGGTTTCTTCAGTTGTCCTGCATAAACGATAATAATAATGAAATACAAGTGTACATGTAGTTTCTGGTGTGGTGCTTTCACAGTAGCTGTTCTCATGCCCAGCTGTCATCATCTAGCAAATTACATTGTGTCTGATAAATGGGTCTGTGGGCTACACCAATTTTCAAGAACAGTTCTGGGAAAACACAGTTACTGACTGCAGTTGTGGTGAAGATGATGTGATATTGAGGCTACATAAATAAACAAACAAACAAATAAAAATAAATAAATAAATACTCAAATGTTCCAGTTATATAGTGAGTGACCACCAACTTCTGAAACCAAAACCACAGCCCTGGCTACGCTGCACACACACACACACACACACACGCACAAAAAAAACCAAAACCAAACAAAGCAAAAATGTAAGTGTAAGTTCATGTTTCTAAATAAGCAGTTTGAAAGTGTTTTAGCGGTTCTTTTATCTTAAAAGGTTCACACAATATATGGGGAAAATGGGAAATGAGAAAAGTAAAAATAGAAGTAATTGGATAGCAACGATATACAGTCTATGCAGATTGGGCACACACACAGATGGAAAAAGAAAGGCAATTGCAGTATACAGTGCATCTGGATGCACACTTGTGTAAAGACATGTTTTTTCCCCAATAACTACTTTTATAATTAAAGTACACGGTGTACTTTAGTAGCATATATAGTTGTTATGAAAGATCTTGTGAGAAGGAGGATGTTCCAGATGGCAGTGTTTGGACTTGTTATATACTTTAATTATTCTTCAGGTGTAATCTCCTTGCCTGTTATTATCTAGTTATAGTGTTGCAGCTCAGAAATCTGGTGGTTCATCTGATAGATCTAGCAATAAGAACTATAGCTCAGGATAACTTATATGTACAAACTATTGGGACACACCTCTTAATTATTTAATTCAGGTGGCCCCTTACTTTCAATGAAGGGCATACCAAGACATTTTGGACAACGCCATGCCTCCAACTTTGTGGACAAAGTCTGGGGAAGAACCTTTTCTATTCCAGAATGACTGTGCTCCAGTGCACAAAGTAAGGCCCATAAAGACATGGCTGGATGAGTTTACTGTGGAAGAATGTGACTGGCCCAGACAGACCTCTGACCTCAACCGCGTCCAGCACCTTTGGGATGAACTGAAACGGAGATTGCTAGTCAGGCCTTCTCAACCAACATCCAATGTGATGCACCAATGTGGAAACGGTGGGTCCATGCTGCTTTCCGATATTTTTTCATGTGTATACCTGCCGTTCCGAATGCTTTTATACAATGTTGAAATTGGAGCTACATTTGTATGTATTAGCTTTATGGAGAAGTTGAACATTTATCACTGTAGGCAATACAGCAGTGAATAAAATTCAGTCATTTTAGTGCAGTGACCCAGCGTTGTATTCTGATCTTCCGGAGTATAATAAGTGTGTAATCAATTGCCGATTTAAATCAAAGCTAAACATCTGTCTGTTTCCAGTACTTTTTCATGCAGTTATCTGCCAGAACTAATATAATGCATGCATAACAGTGCATCCCTGATAAGTATGGATGCTTTATAATCTTGAGAAAAGTAAGGAGATAACATAAGGGCATTCTATATTTACAAAGAGGAACGTCTGTGGATGTCACAGTAGTGCACACATGAAGTACATTCTCAGAAAATTTGATGGTGTCAGCATAAAAATGATGCCACAGCTGACCTGATGAAGAGAGCACGTCCCTGTATCAACAGGATACGGCGTGTACTTCCCCTGCACAAGCTGACCACTCAGAATGACATAGCCACAGACCACATAAAGCCATCCTTTTCTCACCAGATGTTCAGAGGAAAACACTTCTCGTCTGAGCTGAAGACCCATGTGCTATACTTAGAGCCTCACTCGAACTGCGCCCTGCCTCAGTTCACTGTTCTTAAGAGCTTGTTTTGGGAGATGAGCATGTGACTGAATTGTTGTTTACCTCTTCTGATTTCCAGAGAATCAGTTCTTGATACCCCGGATATTTACCACTGGAAATTTGTCCACACCCATCAACTGCTTTCCCAGTGTTATAGAAAGTAATTAGCACATTGAAGTGGATGTGAAGTTGCACTTTTGGTTGTATTAAATTTAGAGTAGTTGCACTGTTTGGTCACAACTGTAAAACCACTGACAGGTTAAGGGAAAAACATTGCTCATCTTGTTACAATGGCACCTGTCATGGGGTATATACAAGGTAGCAAGTGAACAGTCAGTTCTTGAACAAGCAAGCACAAAGGTCTAAAAGACTCGGGCAAGGGCCAAATTGTGATGGCTGGATGACTGGGTCAGAGGGTGTTCATGGGATGCAGGGATCAGCATCTACCAAAAGTGGTCCAAGGAAGAATAACCAGTGAACCGGAGACAGGGTCATGGCACTCAAGAATGAGATATTAGTGCACATGAAGAGTGAGGGCTAGCCTATCTAGTTCTGATCCCACAGAAAAGCTACTGTTGCACAGCTTTCATGGTGTCAGAACACACAGAGCATCGCAGGATCGCATCAGAACAGGATCATGTAGCAATAGAAGAAGGTGGCCTGGTCTAATTAATTACATTTTTTATGTGGACAGCTGGGTGTGTATACATCGCTTACCTGCTGAGATGTCAGTAGGATGCAGTCTCTGTAAAGAAGGCAAGCCAGCGGAGCCCGTGGGATGCATTAGGAAATGTTCTGCTGGAAATCCTGGTATTTATGCATGAATGTGGTAATATAATGTACCACCCACCTAAACATTGTTAAAGACCAAGTACACCCCTTCTTGGCAACAGTATTCCCTCAAATCAAGACCCTTGAGTCTCTTTCAGCAGGATAATGCACGCTGCCACTGCAGCGTGTGTTCAGGAATGGTTTAATGGCTGACAGTTCAAACAGTTAACATGGCCTCCCCAAATCTCAGTCTGATCAAGCAAACTAATCTGATCCATGAAGGCCCCACCTTATAGCCTATAAGACCTAAAGGATTTGCTGCTAATGTTTTGATGCCAGATACAACAGCACACCTTCATAGATTTGTCCAGATAATGGTTATAATGTTATGGCTGATCTTTACACTGTTCTTCCACCTGTACATACTGAGCTTCATAAAAAAGGATGTGTATAGTAGTTGATTTGTAACAGCACTGGAATCCGTTTTGGTGGTAAACAGAACATAACACTTTCTCCATCAAAGAGAAGAAGCATTTAACCATTCAAAAAAACATTTGTGGATTCAGGGGTTCCATATATCTGTTGCCTTTACTAAAGTACCCTTGAAGAATCCTTGAAGGGTGGATCTTAATATCCTTTTTATATAAAAACAACACTTTTAAGAATGTTAACGATTCTATTAATTCTGAACATTATTCTTAATATATCATCCAAAGTCTATATTTTGCATAGAAGACCCAGAGACTTTAACTGAAATATTAATCCTCAAGCCATAGAAGTTTAAATGGAGGGTTCATATTCCAACAGCTTTTAATAAAAAATGTAGATTATACTTTCTCATCTTTTTGATCTAAAGTACTTCCTTTGGGCTTGGCCTTAAAAAAATTCATGCAGACTTTGACTGTTGAGAACATTCTTTTATCTGTTGCTGCAGAGCAGGACAGAATGAGCCCTAGTCTCTTCTTATTAATCGACTATTTAAAGTCATATCTGATTCATGGTCTAAACGATGGTGCTACTGAACCCAAATGAGTAATAAGGCCATATGAGGCATGTGAGGTTGTGCATCTTTTTTTATTGTATATTCCACTTGGTGGGCTCACACAGCGATACCATGTGGTTTCCTCGCCTATGTAGTCAGGAAGTTACGTTACACGCCTAGTGCTCTTTTTAGCATGCCCAGGACAAAAATGAGACTAAAGCATATATGACTGTTTAAGTCAGCCTGTGATGCAACAGCATGCGGTTGGAAAAAAGGGGGCAAGCATTATTACAACATTTCACTAACGTGCCCTACTGAAGGGTAAGATTCATGCTGTGTTGGTGTCCGTCCACTGATTGTGCTGTCCTGGTGTCTTCTGCCTCTTTCTTAAAATACGCATACTAATGTCAGTTTCAAGTACCTGTGCTGGGATGGCAATACAATTCTGAAGCTTCAATCTTGGTGCTTGCAGACGTTACACATCTTATCCTCAAAAGCTGCGGACGGTCTACCTCTCATATCATTCCCAATCAAAACAAATCAGCTCAAATCCACTGAGGCCATTTCAGTTCAGTTAAGTTTAATTACTTTCAGCACAATTTGATTGTTACTTGCAGTTTAATTCAGTTTAATTTAAAAATCCAAATTCAGTTCAGTGTAAATTCTAAATCTGTTCAGTTCAGTTAAATGCATTTGAATTCAATTCAGTTCAGTTCACCACTGTCATTATGCTAGTACAGAACAATGAAAATCTCACCCATTGTACTAACTGGTGAAACCAGCATAGTGTACATGACAATGCAAAAATGATATGACTCCAATTACTATTACAAATTTTAAAGCAGATGATCATCACAAACAATGTAAAGCGGTGAGTGCAGATGGCATAGCACTATCAGAACAGTAGGCACAAAGATTCTTTTACCACATCTATATATAACATATTTAAGCATATAGTATATAATATTGTGAAACTCTGCTGTTTCAGTCATATTACTCACCTGCTGACTCAGGAACCACAGACTTTTCACTGTTCACAAGATACTTTGAAACTTTGCTTTAACAGTTTTGATTTGCATGTTATCTTTTTGACTACATATGCACTCCAGTATGCTGAGAAGCAACAAGCCAGCATTCTCAGCAGCAACAAAGCAGCCTGTGTACATAAAACCTTCATTATCCTTCTCCTTGGACTGCCAGAGTCAATCGCAGAGCAAATCTGAATGTGATGTTGCTGGTTTGCAAGGTTCAGAGCCACTGTCAAATATGAGTTTTATGACAAACAATGAGTGAGGGATTGCATACTGAAGAGCTGTCTTTCTACCATAAATCGAATACCATCCGCCCAAAGAAGAAAATGAGAGATTCTCCAAGCGGCTGAGTCACACACTATCTTTTAAGAGTAGCACGTCCCAGGAGTTCTACTGATTCCTTTATTCTCATATTCTCTCAGATGTGCTCCTCGGGGGCCTGTCCAACTTTATGACCTTCAAACCACTTTTATGGACTGTGCAAATGCATGTTAAAGCCCAAGTAAGCACAAAATGCAATATCTGGAAATGAACTGATAAAAAAACTGTTCATATAACATCAGTGACTGTGTATCCATAACCCGTTAAACTGTAAGGGCCAGCATGTAGGCTTCCTCACTCTAATAACTGCACAGTTTTCACCGTTTTATACTAGTTACAGAATAATTCATATAAGAAACTGAATAAAAGTGTCTTAACATTAATAACTAAGTAATAAATGAGTATTTAATATACTGATGCAGTTCATTTGTACCTTTTTACTTCTATCATTTGTAATTGTGCTGTAATTTTTCTGTCATTTTACATCTTTATTTAAAAGGTTGTAGCTTCTCAGTGTTTTGCTCATCTGATCATGGACAGCCTCTTGAGAATACATATTGATTTCTGCAAATTATTAAAATTAAAATGTCATGTTGGTATTTTAGACAATTCTATACCCGTAGCTGTCTTTTCCACTTCACAGACAGATGGAAAGCTTGTCGTAAGGGTCTCTCTTTCTTCCTCCTCACATTTCTTTTATAGTTTTCCTGTTTCTCATATTTATTTCCTTGAGTTGCAAAGACAGGAACTGCCACCCCCTCCCCTCCTCCTACATACGCTCTCTCTGTTTTTCTCTCTTTCAGATATGCTCTCTCTCTCTCTTGCTCACTCTGTCTGCTCTCCCTTCCTCCTCTTCAGCTCTGTTTCGCACTCACTCTCTCACCCACTTAGTCTGTCACATGTAGCCGTGTTGTACCTGACAGCCAGTTTTTACTCTAAACCAGCAGGCAGCCTTTTCATTTGTTCTCTGCTGTGTCAGACACTCTATCCAGCTCTAATCTCTTTGTGCTGTAGCTTCTGCTCTCAGCTCTCTCCTCTTTTGTTCGGCCAGGGCTGTGGATCTCTTTCACCACTGCTCTACTGTAGATCGGATCCAGCTTTTCCAGCTGCTGTAAGGGGGGTTGCGGGATGGAAGCTGTGGCTCTCTACGACTTTCGCGCCACAGAGAGCGACGAGCTCAGCTTCCAGAAAGGAGATGTACTCAAGGTAAGCGAGGCAGAAAACAACAACAGTTCAGTTAAATATCAGAGTACTTTCAGTTCAGTTTCCTGAATGGTTATTGGCTTGGACATAAGGTATATCTTTCATTGATATACAACCTTTACATTGTAGGTGCTTTAAAAGGTTCTTCACAACTCATTGACAAACATTGAGCCAGCCTTTGAAAGGATGTAATTCTTGGTTCAAAATCATGTCATATATGCACTTCTAAAAAACAAAGGTACCAGAAAGTACATAGATCAATACGCATATCTACATGAATGGGTTTAGATTCTAAGGTTCAGTGTAATAGAGAACTCTAATAAGAATAAGCTCTTAGTTGTTGATGGTTAGCACAGCTTACTGGTTATTTCTTTCATTTCCATGTCAGATCACCAACATGGAGGATGACCCAAACTGGTACACAGCAGAGTTAATGGGAAGGAGGGGTTATGTGCCCAAGAACTACATCAATGTGAGACCTCACACGTGAGTTTCATTGCATTTTAACCAAAACAGACTTGCTTGGATGCATCTGTGTTATTCACACAGCACTGTGAGAAAAGATGCGGGGCTGTAATTCCTCCACTCTGGGAGCCGTTAATACAGCACAGGATCTAACACCCTGTTGAGATGTTGAAAGATGACACATGAAGCAAGATGTCATATTTTTAGGAACTGGATTTTGTATAACATACTTAAAATGGTGGTGAGACTGTGAGACTCATTGAACTGTGTTCATTGGCTGTTCTGTTCACAGATGGTTTGCAGGACGGATCTCCAGACATGTGGCTGAGGGGCGGCTGCGACAACGGGAGTGTGGGGCGTTCCTGGTGCGAGAAAGCGAGAGCGCACCTGGGGAGTTCTCCATATCTGTCAGGTGAGACAGCTACTTGGACTGTCGTCTCCCACAGGGCATTTGGACCTTTCTTGTCACCTCCTCCTGGTCATCTAAAATGCAGCCAGTGAAAGTGATGCATGCAAGCCCTCCTCTGTTAAGCAAAAAGGGCTTGCATGTATCGCTGTGTTGTTGTATTGCATTACATTTATTGTTGCACGATAGCCAAAATAGATGTGTTTAAAATTTCCTGTTTTCAGTAGGCTGTAATGACTGCTTGGTTGGCATCTATAGGCAAATCATGTGCATTGCGCACCCTAACACCCCCCTCGCAGTGTGAAAACCATTGTAGGCTATGCGATAGTCTGCTTGAAGAGTGTAGGCTACACTCTTTAAGCTGCTGCATAATTAAATTCTTGAAATGAAAACAAACTCATACTTTGGAGATA
>JBBPCX010069363.1:0-10000 GCA_037974365.1 Hydrocynus forskahlii
GCCCTGTAAATGCACACACACCCACAGACACACACACACACACACATATATATATATATATATATATAGAGAGAGAGAGAGAGAGATAGATATAGATATATATAGATATATATATAGATATAGATATATAGATATAGATATATACATATCTACACACACACACATTATACATACACACAAGTCTCATGTGTTGACACATGCTGGCTGCACAGCTCTATCTCAGCAACTGTCATTACTGGGATCTCCTGCTTATTCTCCTTCTACCTCCCAGTCCTCTCATCTCAAATTAGCAGTGTGTTGATTTTTTTCGCTGACTTTTAAACAGGCTACCAAACTGAATGCTAAGCAAAACCAAGTAGCAGCTAAAAGGTCCTCATGCACAACAGAAAACCTCCTGAATGAAGCATTTCATTTCATTGCACTGGCAAGTGAAAACTACGTGAACAACATCAACCTACAGACATGCACCGCGACTGCTGATCCTTATTACCTTCTTAAATACACTTTTCAGCAAATTCTACTTTTTTTTTTTTATCGCCCATTTCCATATTTTTAGTAGCGTTATATCTAAAAATTGCATGTTTTTGTACGCCTTCTGTAATGACTTCACTTTGCACTTCAAAAAGTGATGCCCTGAATTCACTTCATTCAGATCTGCATATTGTTTCCACATGAATAACAAATATTACATTGGCACAATTTGGTCTCCTTTTTTGTTTTTTTTTGTTTGATTGTATTTGTATGGAAATGATGTGCACATTTGAAACCGAACTGAAACTACGGATACTTGAAGCTCACGCATGGCTGATTTTTACTTATTATAATCCGTGCCGGCCTGCTTCAGCCAGAGGACAGATTGATGTCAGAGGCAGAAGAATGGCGTGATGAAATAAAAAGCCAATAACTTGTGGCAGACAAAAGGCCGGGGCTTCCGTGAGTGGCACTCTTCGGGCGCTTTAGAGCTGTTATGTCACCGCGCTGACAGGAAGCAATAAATACTATGGGCCTGTAATTCTGCGGCTGAATTTAATAAGCCATGAGGCTAAGACCCTGTAGCTTCACCCTCCGCCATCGCTTAGCATGTTTTTGTTTACTTCAGAAGTCACCGAATCTTCCAGAAGCTCTGGGATGTCCTTTGGGAGTACGGAGTCCCTCAGTAACACGAGGCTTTAAAGCCGAACTCTCCACGGGGAGCCCCTACACTGACGTAACGCTCGTGCTCCTTCTCGCTTGCACACAGTTGCATATCATCGCTGTCATCACAAAAACAGTTTTCTCCATTTTTATTTTTACACCGGTTGAAAATGCGAACAGTTAATAATGGCATGACGAACAGTCTAAAGCCAGTTCAGTAAAATCTCTTTACATGAACAGGTGTAACATTAATGCAGAGAGGATTCATGAAGCAAATGCCATTCAAACCTTTATCAAGGCGTGTTGTGTGTTTTTTGGACAGGTTTATGCAGATCAAGAGACCCATTTTAGCAAACTTGAGGCCACACTTGTGGCCATTTTGTAGTCACTACACCTTTATTACTATTATTTGGGCTGATTTTAAGAAAAAATGTTTAATTTCAGGGCCGGACAGCAAGCTGCTGGGACTTGCCGCAACGTGTGCTGTTGCTGCCCTGGAACATGAGGGAGGGGTGACTTGTATGACTGAAAGACTCAAGCAGACAGGAACTGTAAACTTTTTCATCCTGTTGACTTCAAAAGACAAGTATTATCTTGATTTACCTTGTATGTGATCTTAGTAGCAGTTAGGATGATGCAATCTCAGTGCTCCCAACTCCCACACATTGATTCCTGCATGATTTCACGTTTCTCCTCAAAACAACCTCACATAAAGACCCACAAAGTTTCCAAGTTCCGGCTACCACTCCTTCACTGGTTAAAAAAATGCAGCTGTTTGTGAAATGTACGCTAAATAGCTAGTTAGTCACTGCTGGTCCGTGTGTTTTGGTGCTGGTATGATGCCCACAGCATCAAGAAACAAATGAGGGATATCTGCAGGATGACAATTCACTTCTGCACTACACAAAATGTTGATGAATAAAAAAACAATTCTTAAATCAAATGTAACACATAGCAGCATCGTTTATACTGTAAGAGTTTATAACAGAAAACTGAATTTTCCTCACATTTTTGAAGTCTGAAGTACGTAAACACCACGACCATTTCACTCCTCAGTCTATACGGTCCACAACTAAGCTGAAAACACAACCTGTTTTGAATTCAGTGTTTTTTTGGGATGTCACAAAAACCAGCGTATTAACATACATTCAGCAATTCAGCCTACACAGCAGATAAGCCGCACTCATGCTGAATTCATGCTGAGTTATTAGGACTAGCTCAGTCTGACCATCTTTTTGAATAAGGCACAATACAGGGCGTCCAATCAGCACAGAGCTCATTATCATACATTAGCCTTGAAGGCATTTGAACAAAACAGTTTGCTTAGTGAAAAACAGGCTGAAAATGTTGCCATATTAAAACGCTGTTTTTGGTACATAAACATACTCAATTGTCAAACTGACTGGACTTCAGAGGCAAGAAATAAAATATATGTCAAATGTAGGATACGGGCCCTTTAACTAGGTCTAGTAAGTTAAACAGTAACCAGTGCTAAGTGTGGGCTTTACCCATTTTCCCAGGGCAGCTGTTAACTTTGAGAATCAATCCTATAAAAGTGAAGGCAGTGCAGCAGGCACTGTTCCACTGGACTACATTCTGACCTCATTAGAGTAGCCAGGATAGCAGAATAACACTGCAGCTGTCAATCTCGACTCCTCTGTGAGCGTCATTTACTCTTAAGCATGTTAGAAGAATCAGAATCAGAAAACTTTATTGATCCCGGAGGATGTGCCAGAGACACAAAGACAAGAACAAGATAAAGTATGAGTCAAATAAAAGTCAAAATAAAACTCTCCAGACATAACATAAAATTCTTGGTTAGTTGACGGTATATTATTTTTGAGTCTACGTAAGTGAAGCAAATGACCACTTTTTATATTTTATTTATAAATGTGTATTAAATTGTATGATGTTGATTCAGCTTCTACGAAATGATATTTAAAGGAATTTCACTTCAGTAGTTATTACCTTGGGGTATAAAAAGTAGGACCATCGCGCAAATCGGACCTTCAGTGTGGGGCTGAGAATGGAAAATAGAAAAACGGGTTTTTACGGTGTTTAACGTTAATAGGAAATGCTCTCTACCCCTGCTGGAGTCTCACTCTGAGTGTTGCCAGCCCTGCAATCTGCACAAAGACGGCCATTTATTTTAATTCACTTTTAACAACACAAGCTTGACTGACTGAACTCTTCATTTGCGAAAACCTTTTCCATCTCCTGGAGCGTTAATGTTTCAGAGCCGCTGGGTTATCTTACCGCCCGTGATTATACACCCACTCATACTGTCTGTCACACCCCGACACCCCCTCCCACACACACACACACACACACACACACACACACACACACACACACACACACACACACACACACACACACACACTCTTACACTCCACCAGTCTTTCATCCGGCTAATAATTTCAACCTGGAGAACAAAGAAACAAAGACTTCAGCGGCAACCTTGAGGAGCAAAACCGAGAGCCACCACTACGTCTTAAACAATGATGTCACGCTCTCCAGCGCGCGCCATCCCCATGACAACCGCCATCAAAGGCCAATCAAGGAGGAGGAACGCTAGCAGGAGGAGGAAGTGTAATCATCTCTCTCGCACGCACGGCCAGCGATCAGCCCGAGACGTGACGATCAGATACAATCTGATGACCAGGAATAATAATCAGGTGCTGGAGATGTACAGCAGACGTCTCACAATCAGCCGCTCTCGTATGTGCTAGTAAACAGAGATGTGAGTAAGTCTTTCACCCCTCATTGCTCATTAGTAGTGGTGTGAGGTGGTGTGATAATAGAGCAACGGGGAAAAAATATTTGATTCGATTTATTATCATTCATTTAAAAGAACTATAAAGTCAATTTTGTATTCAGACTCGGAGGAACCGGGACATGGAGCTCACACGTGACAGAAGATAATCACATGGCTGTAACGGTGCTCGAAAGACAAGCACTGTCACACTTGTCATGTTTGAATATATGCAGCTTTGTGTCAGGCATTGAGATTTCATGTCAGGTGTTGAGAGCACTCCTGTTCTCGTCAGCCTTGACATACCACTCTGCCCTCAGCACACTGCTGCACTTCAGCTCATTCATTAGCAAAAACAACTCTTTCTGTTTCCATAACTACAATACGCACACATATATATAGGCACCTTGGGACCCTGGATTGTTCCCATACCGACAGGACTTAATAAAGCAGTTAGAACCTTAGAGACGTACATAAGGCATGGCAGGTGCTGGACAGTGAGGAGAGCAGGAAGGCCAGCAGGAGCAGGAGGGCTGAAGGAAATGCACAGGGCCCTGGACTGGGTGGGTCTCTGCTGGGACGGGAAGCCATGGCAGGACCTCACGCACGATTGTCACACTGGAAAGAGAAGTGAGAGTGAAAGTTAGCCTTGTATTCGTTTTTTGGAAGAAATCCTAAAAAATCTTTCAGTGGATGGTTCCTCAAGAGAGCGTTTTTGTAAGAATGCGTTTTTGGAAATGAGATGTGAGCATGAAGAACCTTTTTAACATTTGTAGAACCTTCTACATTAGATTAAGATTATTTCAAAGCTTCATCTTGGATTTAAGAACAACTTGGGAACCTTAGTGGTTTGGAAGGACGCTCGAAACATCCATTTCATTAAATCTCAACAAAAAATTGACACAATATGCAGAGTGCCATGGTGATTAAAAAAGACGTCCAATTGCGATGCATCATCTGAAAAAACTATTTCGATGGCCCATTTCTATGTTCTATATTCTATATGATATTATTGTTACAGAATCCGTATGTCCAGAGCTCTGTTTGCAAACGGCAGTCATTTTAGGGTAAAATTCAGACAGCAATATTATCATTCTATGGTTTTGCAGCATCCATTATAAAAAATGTAGTTGCATTCTCTGAATTCCCCAGATAGACTGTAAATAAAGCCCTATTCTAGCTGGATGTAATTTAAAAAAGATTTAATGCAGGATAAAGTATCTGAGCAGTTTTTACCAACCGTCACAGATGACTTGAAACACCATAACCCAGATCTTCACGCTGTCATTATTTTCAATAACAATGATAATAAGGTACACAGTACCTGCCTAGTACCTTGTTTTGTTATTCCATTAACATGAGGGTGATTTGAACAGGACTAACATCACTAAAGGCATTCTCCCATAGTCATACAGGAACCTTGCTGTACCTATACTTTGATGTTCCAGTGTATCTCAGTCCGATAACAGAGTTTCTGACTCAATTTTCTCCACACAGTTTATGGTTGTTTGTCCCAAAACCTCGTCCATGGAATCAAATCGGCGGAAAGTTTTTCTGTCAGAGCTGCCTTTGTTATTTTGGTCTTTAATTATTTACAGTATTGTTTGAGTTTATTATTTATTCGTGGCATTCTTTATCCATCCCATGAAAACTTAACCCAGCAAACTTAGTGATGTCCTGGATCACCTTCACGTTTCTCACAGAGTTAAAGATAAATTTGTTAGAGTCATAGAAAACTGCCACTGAAATTTATCTTCAGCCCAAACAGACAGTAGAGCTTGTACTGGGTCGACTTCCCAGTTGTTAGTTTGTGACTCCTTTGTGATTTTTGTGTGGACAATAAAAAACAATGACCTTTTTCCATGTTCTGATGACTTGTGATGCCAGTGGAAAAGCACCCAGGCTTGGTTCCACCGGGTGATTCACTCTGGGATTCTTACCAGTCACTACAGATTCATACTGGATTAAACTCATGGATATTGGTGGAAGTAATCAGTTAAATTGATAGTTGACCAGGTTGAAATTTGAAAATGTTTCTACCAACCCAAAAATGTAAACAATGAGCCAAGACATGCTTGTTCTGCAGCCTGGACTCTGGGGCTATGAGGCTGATGTCCCGGAAGCTTCTACACAACAGTTAGCACCTTAATTCTCATACAGTTGCCTAAAGTCCAGCTAAGTTCTAAATAAATATCAAATAAGCTCATTTGTAACACCTCTAAAATGAAACTGGAATATTTTTATATATCTACAACCACACAAGAAAAGACATACATCCAATCTATCCTTACATTGTAACCTTTCACATGCAGGCAAAATACTAATTAACAACACACAAATGTCTATGTGTGCACAAATTTCTCATGAATCATAAATTATTTATGATGATGCTCTGCAAAGTTTCACCTCTTACAAGTTGCTACAAATGCATGAATATGTGAGCAGACGAGTCCTAACTGTCTATTCTTCATGAAATTTTCACACTATGTAAACAGCAGTTGGTGTTTTTCCTAACAGAAGGTTTTGTCTCCCAAACACATACAAGCTATAGCTCTAAAAATTAAACACATGTTACACATGTTAAAAGGGTTCACTCTAAACAACCACTGGTGTTCAGACAGTGATGAGTGTAACTCTTTGGTTTGGTATGATTTTTTTAAACACTTGGTATCGATACTGAAATTAACATCCTCGTATCCTGACAGCTCTACTACAACGTACAAATGTAGTACCTCCAAGCAATGCAAGTAATTAATATCTTACATCATGAAAGAATTGCTTACACCCACTATTCAACTCATAAAGAACGGTCCACTCTGACTCAAATCTCTGCGTAAGTGCTGCGGAACGCCTGAACGCTGCTGTAATGCACTGTAGCATTAATCTGTAGCACTTGTACTACCATTCAACTATAGCTGATATGGATTTTTTTACAAGGGGCCCATTAATTATTGAAAAACTTCCCAAGCAGTGTGTGTTTTACTGGCTGGCCTTCACTTTTGGTGCGCCGGGTGCCCGAGGGTGTCGGGGGGGAGGGCAGAGGATTTTTTTTTTCACCAGTAGCAAAGGATTCGCCTATCCAGCAGCTCACTGTGCGGACCCACCCCAGAGAGCAGTCAATATCTGCACGAGTAAAATCGATTTTGCTCATTTCTGGGTGTGTGCAGGTGCGAGGGCCAACGAGCCAGCATCCACTATTACCCCGATCCACGCATAACTCCTTTCTGGTCTGCTCGTGGACAGTTCGGCACTGATGAATAACACTTGTGCCGACTCTAAGCAAGAGCAGCACCTATTTAAGGCAGGTAGATAATCAATTTGGGGATTACCATAAATCAGAGGTGGATGCATCCATATAAAAGCCTGACCAGGAGCCACTGTCTCTGCCCATTACGATTTCAAATTGATTTTTACCAGAATAGATTCCCGTGAACCTCCACTGTGGGAGGTGCCGCACAAACGTAAATATTGGTAAGGTATTGTCTCTGGAAATGGATTTTGCTGTACTGTAGATAAAAGCCCAAATACAGCAAACCACAAACAGACCTGACCCCAAGACGCTAAACACTAAAGCTAAATAAATCCAGAAGAAGGAAGGGCACCGCTGAGCGCTGCTTGCAGTGCAATCATATGTTATGTCTGGAATACACTGTACGATTTTGGGTAAGACTCCTAACACTACGTTTGCCTACATATTTTGATAGTGTAAACCCTAAATATGCCTCCAAATATGCTCCCAAACACTTTAATTTCATTTTAAACTCATTACCCTTAAAGAAAATGTAAAGGTAAACCCATGCCCTTACTGTACAGTGTACACTGAACTGCTGTCTCCCGCAGTGCTAGAATATAAATACCCATGTTTCCCCTGTATAGACTGTACTGTAATTCATGCACACACGTTTTCTTTGGTATGCGCTGTCGTTGTCTTTGGTATAAGCAGGTAAATACAGTAATAAATTAATTTAATTTACAGTCATAAAAATACAGGGCTTCAAGAAGAACAAACCAAAAAACACAAGAACACTCGAGACGGTCCATGGGGCAAATTCTGGAGTGCAGCATCACAGGGCAGCAGCCAATCAGCAGCAAGGAGAAATAAATAACGTTCTCAAATTGGCTACTTTCAAACCTCCCGCCTCTGAGTACGGCTGACTGTGACGTCCGGGCCTCGTGCGCCACGCCCCCTCGTCCTCGCGCTGGTTGTTTATGTCTGGGTGCAGCAGAGGCTCATTCTGTTCAGGTGTCTGATTGCCTTGCTAACCGCCACACCCAAACATAAACAACCAGCACGGGGACGAGGGGGCGTGGTGGATGAGGCCCAGACCTCACAGTCAGCTGTGAAAATCTGCGATGGACTGAAATCGCAACTGCTGATCCACGTTAAAGCAGGGGGTTACTGTACATGCAAAAGCATCATGGAAACGTCTTTATGATTGTTGCTTTTTTCACTCTTTAGCAGTTCTACTCTCTTTTTCAGTGTGTTCGTCTGTTAGACAAAGCAGACATGGTGTTAACTTGGGTGAGGCGAGGGAGGAGGTCAGCTTGTAGAGGCAGGTGGCACAAAGTGGAAAAGTCAGAAAACATGGAAAATTGAGCTGCCTTTGTTAGACACAGCAAACAGTAGAATATTATTTTACAGAGCAGATAATAAGTGCACGTTGCAGCGGAGCGAGACAGTAAAAACAAACAAGGCGAGAGTGAGAGAAGAACAGACCAAGAACTGCTTCCAATAAAGTGAACTGAAGAAGTTGCTGCTGTGCTTGTTAGCCTTTGCACAACAAAGAATATAGAGGTGTTTATTTCCAAGCCAGTTTTGATTTTATTAAGTTAATATCAATGATCAAATATGAATGAGATTATGAAATGGCTAATAAAGTATTACTGATACAGTTCTAACAAAAATATGAGTATTGATAACTAGAATTTATTTGTTAATATGACTAATTATCAGTACAAACAAATTAATACATAGAAAAAAATCATAGCACTACCCCTAGACTCAAGATAATCAATCTGGAATTGAGTTTTGCCAAGATAGATTTTGGAGTGTCTTCATTTTGTGAAGAGGAAATGATATCAGTGTGAAGGAGGAAATGAAAAATAACAGCGATGAGTCATTTTAGCAAATGTTCTCTAGCCGCACTTGAATCATAAATCAGTGGAGGCCACATTCATACAAAACTCTGACCAGGAGTCATCATCCATCACTGGAGGTCAGATAGTCAATTTGGGATTGAATTGTATCAGAATTTGTGTAAAGAGGAAATGACACAGGCGTGGACCATGAAATAAACAACAGCAAGAGTAATTAATAATCTCCACATGTCTGTATTGCCATTCGTTAATCAAGACAGACACATCAATATAATTCCAACCTGCAGCCACGGCCCATCACAACCCTCAAGATATTAAATTTGGCATCTGACTTCTGTTTACGACCTCTTTTTTTCGGAAGAGGAAATAACATCAGCCTGGAACAGGAAATGAGCCAATAACGACAACAATAGAAAATCTTAACTTCTAATTTTCACCATTTATCATAAATAATTTGTGAACACATCCATAAAAGACTAACCAGTAGGAAGTGCCCATTACTATGTTAAAGATAATCAGTTTTGGATTGATTTTTCCTAAATCAATTCCTCTAAGCTACCATTTTCTAAAGAGGAAATAGGAAATAATGACAATAATGACAACAATTAATTATTTTCCTATCTCTAATCTCCTTCAGCATCTAGAATGGGTTTGAGATGTCTTCTGGTTTACTTGCTTTCAAACCCAGTCACTCGCTAGCATTAGACCTGATCATGAAACTGTAGCTGGTGATTTACTGCCAAATAAATAATATTAATATTATTGATATTATCAATTTGTACATTTAAAGTACTAGACTACAAGACTAAAGTGGACAAATTGTTTGATGACCTATGTTGCTTCCCAGCTCCCAGTTAATACAGCTTCAGCTCAAATAAACAAACAGCACTCACTGCTGTCCTCTACAGGTGTTATATTTATCTTCATTGTTATGTTCATTATTTTTGTTTCAACTAGATTTTCTTAGCATATAGTGGATATTTTCAGCACCTGAATAACACTTTCCAGCTGCAT
>JBBPCX010069364.1:0-11430 GCA_037974365.1 Hydrocynus forskahlii
ACACATATACACGCACAAGCACATCCTTATATGTGCACACTTACACACACACACACACACACACACACACACACACACATACACCCACGTATATACTAGGGCATGCTTATGACAATCAAAGGCACACATGCACTCATTCATACACACGTCTACTCACACAGGCACACGCATGCACGCTCATGCATACGCACACACACACACACACACAGGTATAGGAATATACATAATCAAAAAAATACCCAGAGCCACAGGTTTCTGTGTGCTGTTTTAGCATTGACAGGAGTGTTGTTACAGTGTTGTAGTTGCTTTGTATTTTGTTCTGTGTTTGTGTGGCCGGTCCTTGCTTTTCAGATGCAGCCTTTGGAGCGATTACACAGTGGCAGCAGTTTTCATTTGGATCATCAACCTCTTCAACTTTAACTTTTTCTTTTTGTTTTTTTTTTCGCTCATTTTCTTTTCTTTTTTTCTCTCTCTCTCTCTGTATTTTCTCTACCCCTTTTAAATCAAATGAATGAATATATAAATAAAAAGCTCAGATAACAAGAGGGGCACATACTGTCAAGACCCGCTTGGCAAAGCAAAGGTGTCTGGCGCATCAAGGCACCCAGCTTCACATTCTGCTTGCTTAGATGCTGGACACGACAGGTTTAAAAAAAAAAAAAAAAAAAAAAAAGAGGACTAAGACGGACCAATAAGTTTTTTTCTTTTGTTCTCTTTTCTTTCAAGCGGTGTCTTTCCAGAGCACAAGGGCTGTGAGGGCTTCCTCTGTATGACTGGCTCTTCCTGCTACTTCTGGAGAAAGGAAAGTCACTTATTTTGGAGCTGTTTGGAGGACAGTTCATACGTGGCTCCTCTGTTGTGGTCACCAATTCCAGCAGCATCCACACACACAGAAGATTTTTTGTTGGCCATGGTCCTGCTTAGCAGTTACACTGTGACTGTACACCCAATTTTATTGCCGTTTGTGATGAGTTTATCTAGTGGAAAAATATGAATGCTACAATATGTTCTGGTATGAAATCTGCTTGTGTGGCTACACCTACACAGACACTGGTATTTCCCAAAGCATTCCTTCTTTATATAATTATTATTATTGTCATTATTAGTAGTAATATTAGCACTAGTTTTCTTCCGTTTTCTCTAGTTCTTTTGAACAGATTGTTCAGCACAACATGCTTGAGGGAGAATGCTAAGCTGAGCAGACCATTGGCAGCTACTCGGTGGAGATTGTCCGGAGCACCAGGTTTCTTGGTGTTCACATCACGGTGAAACTCAAACCCTCAACACCAGCTCCATCACCAAGAAAGCTCAATAGCATTTCTAATTCCTGCAGAGATTGAGGAGAGCACACCTTACGCCCCCAGTCCTCACCATGTTCTACAGGGGGATCATAAAGAGCATTCTCTGCAGCTTGGAATTGCAATGTTTCGGATCGCAAGACCGTACAAAGGACTGTGAGGACAGTCGAGAAGATCACTGTGCTGCATCTGCAACTGCAAAGCCACCAGCATTGTAGATGACGCCACTCACCCCTCACACTCTCTCTTCTCCCCCTCCCATCTAGCAAAAGGTTCCGTAGCATATGGTCCTCCACTGCCCACACACACACAACTACTCATACTTTAATTACCTGTGTAAATAAATATCTATTTATCACACTGCACATTTTCTGTACTGTTGCTGCTATATTTGCACATCATATTTATGGCTGTTTAGCTCTGTTTTGCATTTTTGCACATGTAACAACTTCTGCTTTTTTGCACATATAACTCTCGTTGCTAGAATACAGTACCTGTCAAAATACTGTATTCATCCTGATGGTAGCTATTGTTGATTGCACTGAATCTTATCTTGTCTAATTGTATTGTTGCGCTTGTATTTCTTGCACATTTTGTGTACTTTTTGCATTTGTGGTATTGTGCTGTGCTGTTCTGTTCTGTTCTGCTCTTGTGTCGCACCATGGTCCTGGAGGCACGTGATCTCATTTCACTCTGTACTATGTGGGTATCGTCGAAATGACAATAAAACCTACTTGACTTAAACATTCAATTTTCTCTAGACTTGCAGATATGGGGACTTAATGTGTCCATTGCTGAGAAACTTCAAAGGCAGCTGCAGGGCTGTCTAAATCTGCCGTTCACCTATGGTATAAAATATGATAAAATATTATATAAAATATGGTATAAAACTGAGAATATTCAAGGGGGCTGCTATAGATACAGATTCTGCTTCTGAAGTTAACCAAAATTCACATGCAAAAAATGACACAGAGGGAGTTCCAAAAATAGTAAATATACATAAAATTTCAGCCATACAGCTCTGATGTAATAATTTTGAGCACATCAGTGAATGTTGTTCCAAGGCCTGTAAGAACAGAGTCCATGTGGCTGGAATCCAGAGAATTAGACTGGGCACTGGACTCCAGGCTATGGAAGAGGATCAAATTTGTAATTCCTTAATGATAGGGCCAATGTTCAGACAGCTGCACTACTCTGGGGCTTTGAGCTGAGGACCATTCCTATTGGCCAACCCTGAATTTGGTATAGGTTATCTGGCTAACTGAGAAATCCTGTCTCGTAAAATAACCCTCAGGTGTCTAAAGGACTAAAACTTTGAATGAAAAGGGGGGAGATGACAATGAAAATGTGAGAAATTATGAACACACTGTATTTGTTGACAGTTTGAAGAGACTGAAATATGTTTACTGCTTGAGGCAGTGTATATATTGTCAAGATGTGTGTGTATACATGAGAAACAGAGTAGAATGTGCGTTTGTGTGTGTGTGTGTGTGTGTGTGTGTGTGTGTGTAAGAGAACCAGAGTTAGGCATCTGTTATATGGTGCACTCTAATTTCACAGCTCAAAATAGAGCACAGGGAAAGGAGTAGAGGGAGTGGAGAGCCTCTGGGAGCTCTGAGAGTTAATCTAATATAAGTCATGAGGAAAAACAGCTATGGTTAAGTCACTCTCATCTAATCACACATAATCGTGTTATACAGTTACTCTTCTCTCCCTATAATTTACTTCCTTATATTTTTTCTAAAACAAGTCACACCTTTATAATAAATGGCTTAAAATATATATTTAGGTATTCCTAATCACATAAACAAAGAATTAATAATACCATTTTATTTTATTGATATATGCATTGTTTTAGCAGGTCCACAGGGTAACTTCCACAAGCACTGTAAAACATGGAGTGGTAAACATATGTCATGTCCGGTTAGCAGCCACTAGATGTCGTCCTTGTTCTGTTTTTGGTTTTGGGTTTTGGTTTGGTTACTTTAATTATGAAGTGCTGGTGGGTTTTGTGTACCAGTTATAGCTGTGTTTAATATGAGATTAGTGATTGTGTTTGGGGATTGGTTTGTGGGGTTTTGTGTTTAGTATTTAGTTCATGAGTGACCGACCTGTGTGGTTGGTCAACCGTCTGGATAGTTTGGGATTTCTCCTGTCTCTTTTTGTGTAGAGTTAAAGCTGTAGTTTTGTGTCTGACCCTCAAGTCAGTTTTTTTTGTCTTTTTTTTTTAAATAAAAGTAAGTCTTTGCCATGGAAGTCTGCTTAAGCGATCATTTGGGGACAGAGGGGAAACGTGACATGATACTGAAATGATAGTGATAGTATTCAATTGTGTTGAAAACTTGGGTTTTGTTATAAACTTCCCATAATCACACATGTACATCAAATTAAACTATAGTTGTTATTTTTTTTTAAATCTTTTTCTGTTTGTATGTATTTTCTCACATTCTAAAAAAGACTATGATTCCCAAGTCCATAAAGATCTTTTTCAATAAGTGACATATTTCTGGTGGGAATTCAGCTGTATAAACTGAGGTCAGCCTGTCCACGTCAGGCTATGTATGGAGAATGTCTCTCAGCTCAAAAGAATGTAAAAACAAATCTTATAAAAGTTGTGATCTGTAGAAGTTTAACCAGCTAAATGTCAATCACCCATACAACTACAGCTTTTTTCCTCCCTGTTAGGCCTATAAACCAATCAGACACTAAGATTGCAGTGCAGTAAGACACAGTGGCTAAACTGTTCTAAATTATTGTGCAACTTGTTGACACAGCCTGACTTTAATCCCAGTTTTTGTACACATTAATTTCAAACATAAAGACATCCGCATGTCCTAATGCCAGTGGCCTGAGGGGGAACATCTAAAGCAGTGTATGAAGAATCTAGTTGGTGAAAAGCTAATCCAAACCAGATGACTCTCCCATCTATTTCTCTGTCAATTGTCTACTCCCTGCACAATGAATTGGACTACATCTGACTTCAGGGGCCTATTAGTGCAAACATCAGTACTCTCTAAATTTTGTCAGCATGTGGACTTTACAATGAGAGGGGAAAACATTCTGGAAGTTATTTTTTCAAAAATTGCATTTGCCTGAAGAGCTGAGCACCATTCTTACCTCAGCCACTTAGATTACATCTCCGTTAGGCTGATCCCATCATACAGACTGGTCGTCAGATATACCAAGCCTGCTCTGAAACAGATAAATGCCTGCCTGTTACTGCATTTTAGGACTGTTTTGAGCACACTAACTGGGACTGAGAACAACATGGGCATCAAAGCAGTGAAGCTTATACATGCTGCAAAAATCATTGGCCACTTCTGCATGTAGCAGGGCATCCAGACCCTCACTAACTTGTCAATCAAGTTGATTTATTGTAATTTCAGCCACATACACAGTACACAGAGAAATGAAACGACATTACTCCAGGACCATGGTGCAACACAAGAACTAAAACAGAGGGCATAACACACAGAGTACAGGGAGAGCAAGAGAGAGAGTGCAAGAAACAACAAAAAATCACAAGAGTAACCAAACAGGTGTGTGTGTGTGTTTGTGTGTGTGTTTTATTTCTCATTGAGGAGACTGATGGCCTGAGGCCTGTATGCAACTAACATTTTTTGAAAGGCTGATGGCAATGATGTCCCCTATGCTATGGAACCCTTTGTGTGTCGGGGCATCCACAATTTTCATACATTTCAGTTTCATACATTTCAGTTACACCATGTAGAAATTACAATACTTTTTAAACATTTAATCATAATCTAATTTCAGGGCACCATGATGTTTGGGACAATTGTCTCCCCAGGTGTTTGTGATTACTCAGGTGTGTTTCGTGGCTTCATTAGTGCGGGGATAAGATACCTATAATTTGAAGTTTGTAGTTGCTGTTTTTCAGCATGAGGATAAAAGCTGTGCCAACGTTAGCCAAGGAAGCTATTATGAGGCTAAAATCTTTAGAGACATCGAACCTTACAAAAACCAGCTGTCTGTAATATCGTTAAGAAGAAAGAATGCTCTGGCGAGCTCTGTAATCGATAAAAAGGACTGGTAGGCCAAGGAAGACCTCCATTGCTGATGACAGAAGAATCCTCACTGTGGTAAAGAAAGATCCTGTACAACAGATCAGAAACAGTCTTCAGGAGGCAGATGTGTCTTTATCAGAGACTACTATTTGAAGACCTCATGAATGGAAATATGGAGGCTACACTGCAAGATGCAAACCACTAGATAGTCACAAAAACAGGATGACTAGATACCAGTTTCAAGTAACGTGAGACACTGGTGCTGTCACCCAGCTACTCCTCATGTTCATTCATGTTTGTGATGGTGGAGTGGAGGTACGTCGGTGTCTCAGGGCGCTCTCATGCCTATCAAACCCCTTGTCTCTGCCCTTTCTAGCTAGGCTGCTTTAGCGAGGTACGCTGGAGTCTTAATGTGCACTCCTTACGGATATAAATAATTCCCTGTAAATTTAAACAGAACTTAGTCTCTTCTGTTTTCTTTTGTCTGAGGGGAACTCCTGCACATTTGTCAAGTGAGGCTGATCACCATGGGACCCCAGGTCACCACATTCCCAGGCAAGGGGCTCTGCGGCTCTAAAGTCCCCATTTGCTCTTTCCCCATCAAGGGCAACTGCTGTTTAAAGCTCCGGTGGAGATTGTTGTTCCTGATCCTGTTGTTTCTGGACTACAGATTCTCAGTTACTCTTCCAACAAAATTGACCTCTATGGACTCTTAATGGTACCAACTCTGTTGGTTAAACCATAGATGACCTATCTGTCAATGAGCTTGTTCATGAAGGCCTTCTCTCATTATTTATCCCCATAAAGACTCTCTTTGCTTTCTCTCCTGGTCGACCTGAGGAGTCTTGGTTCCTCCTGAGGTGTCTTCCTCCAGCTGAGGGAGTTTTTCCTCACCTCTGTCGCTCAATAGGGGCTCGGTCCTTGTCTCTGTAAAGCTGTTTTGTGACAACCAAATTGTAAAAAGTGCTATAAAATTAAAATGGAATTGAATACTGCGAAGGCTACATGAGAGTTTCCCAAAGCTAAAAAATGGAAAATTCTTCAGTGGCCAAGCCATGCACCTGGTTTTAACCCAATTGAGCATGCCTTCCATATATTTAAGAAGACGCCCGGAACATGCAGGAGTTGAAGGTGGTTGCAGTAAACGCTTGGCAGAGCATCACCAGAGAAGATACTCAGCACCTGGTGATTATCAGTTGCCGACTTCAAGTAGTTATTGTGTACAAAGGATATGCAATGAAGTGCTAAACATGACTGCTTCAATGTATCTACCATTACTTCGTCCCAAAGATTATGGTGCCCTGAAATGGGAGGGACTATGTTTAAAAAGTGTTGTAATTTCTACATTGTGGAGTTGAAATGTATGAAAATTACTAAATTTAAAGTCTGGAATGTACACTTTAATCACGTATAAATTGTTTGATTGAAAACTTTACACCGAGGAGCCGAGAGCAATGTGACTTTGAGGGCTGTGTACACAGTTTCACAGTGAAACAAAACAATGTTCCTTCAGGGCCATGGTGCAACACAAGAACAAAAGCAGCACATCACAAGACCACGATTGCAGACAGGACAAAATACACAGAGTGCAATGAGAGCATAAGAGAGTGTGCCAGAGAAACACAAGAGCAACAGTACAACAGGACAAGACAACATTTACAGGTATGTACAGGTACGTGGTTGTTGGCAAAGACAGTTCTAGTAAACAGGGAAGCTGGTGCTGTCATCCCACCACTCCTCATGTTCACTCAGATTTGTTGATGGCGGAGTGGGGGCACCAGTGTCTCAAGGTGCTCTAATTTCTGTGATACCCTTTGGCTCTACCCTTTCTAGCTAGGCTGCTATAGCCAGGTATGCCAGAGTCTCGACTCACTATTAAGTTATTTGTACCCTGTAAAGTTAAACAGAACTATCTGTCACCTGTCCCTTTCTTTGGTCTACTCCAAGCAGGACCACTGCCCAACTCTGTAGCCCAGCTGACCTCAGTCAGGGCTCCAGGTCACCACCCCACACCAGATCTGCAACCACTGTGGTCCCGCACAGAGAAGAAGTTGCTGCCCAGCAAAACCCACTGTCATACACAAAATTAAGCCATTCCATTGTTGCCGTATATTTCTAATGGTTTATAGGTGACAAGGTGGTTACTATGGTGGTTGCTAGAGTGTTGCTAACCAGTTGCTATTGCATCTCTTACAGTTGCTTGGGTGATGATAGGTAGTGCTTTGGTGTTCTAGGTGGTTGCTAGGGTTTTGACAGGTTGATATATCTGTATATCTGAACCAAAAGCTGTACACATGGACACCACTTCTGATCAGACTGAACCATCTGGAGTTCTTGATAACTTGAAACAAGCTAGTGGACAAACATTCTGAAAACAGCTGCAGTTCTTAAAAGACTTTTATTTTGGAAGCTGTCCCAGAAAGTGGATTTCATACAATGTCCGCTATGTCCTTTTGCATTTCCATTCAACATTTGAAAGTGTGGCGAATTTAGCTGCTCATACTTCCTTTAAATGTATCAGATGCCGTTGAAATGTTTATGCTAGCTGTCAAATGCCAAAAGAAACAAAATAATACTTGCACTCTTTTTTTCCTGAGAATTGAATATGGAATGCATTTTTCACAATTAATACTGCAGAATAAATTAAACCATAAAAACCACAAAATGAAAATCTACATTTAAAACAACAATGCAATACATACACAGAAATATCTGACTGGCAGGATTACATGGCATATTTTCAATTTGATTGTAGCTTCTGTTCGTTCCCTTGCTACAATAACATCTTTCTCTCAATGCTTCTAGAAAAAACAAAAAACAAAATAGAAATGTGGCATTTTGATAGTCATTTGGTTTAAGGTTTTGGAGCATTTTTCAGCAACTCTACAAGCTCACCTCACAAAGGGGAGACAAGCTAAGGCTATAATTAGAGATTGTTGGCAATTTTTTATATGAGATCATGCTGAACCCTTGAGCACTTTTACGTTTTGAACAGTGAAATCAAAATGTAACACCTATGTTATTTCTTTATAAGTCAAGTGTTTAATAAATGTTTCAGGCACAGACAAATACCTACATTTAAGATTGACCATAGGCAGTGCTTTCTGTCAGTCTTTCTCCCAAAGATCTAGATTTGATCAATGGCTTTACTGAATCCATCTCCAAAATGTGAAGGAGGTTTTTGTAGGTTTCTGTTATAAGGGGTTCTGAGCATCCAGAAAAGTGATGGATTTCGTTTATCGTTGTGGAGTTCTAGGGAGACTTTCATCAGCTTGGTACCTCATACCATGGCCAGAGGTATGTGGGTACCTGACCTTCACATACATGTGTGCATGTTGAATTTCAAAAGCGTGAACATTAATATCACTACTATAATAGGTTCTACTGTTCTGGAATGGTGATGCAAGAGATTTTAGATATTGCTGCAGGGATGCCATTAAGCCAGAAGAGCACCAGTGAGGACAGGCACAGATGTAGGGCTTAAAAGGCTTTCCAAATTATATATAAACTCAGAAAAGAAAAAACAACTTTGAAGAGCATAGTTCTTTAGAATGTAAAATTAAGATTTATTTTCACCTAAATCATGAAAAGCAGTCTCAGCCCACTATTCCAGACTTAATGAATACAGCAGTAGAAGACAGCAACCAATTTTTGCAGCTCTTGGTGGGGCCATGCTGTGAGTTTCACAGGAAAGCTGTTTTTGCTCTTAGATGTTTTTCCATTTGACGGTAATGTACTCATCACTTGACCAGGATGTTGCTGGTCCTCAGGTACCATCAGGCAGTGCCAGTGGCTGTCGCTGACGCTTGCTTGAGCAAAAACTTATTGGAAAGGTGACATCCAGTGACAGTGCCATGGTGAAAATGACTGTAATCTGCAGTATGCCCCATTATACAGTTGATATTTGACAATGGAGACTGCATGAATTTATGCTTCATGTATCTGATGGCAATAAACATGGCTGAAACAGCCAAAGCCGATTATTAGAAAGTATGTTTCCACATACTTTCGGCCATGCTGTACAGGGAGGCAGGCGGACTTATGGACAGGCAGATGGATTTTGTGGCCCTTAGAGATAAATATTTTCACAATTGAAATATCCTTATTTGTTTCCCATAATAAAGAAGGAGGGGCCTGCACATGCAATATGAGGTCTGATTACTTTCTGGCATGGAGCAATTGCTAAAGTTCCAGCTGATGAATGCTTTATGCAAACTATTCCACATCTGATACATGAAAATGCTGTTTAACATCTAAGACACTGGCGCTTGAAGTACAATCTGTGAATTAGCTTCAGCTGAGAGGAACAAGTGCCCATGAACTAGTACCTTGCTTACCTATAATTATTGTGGGTGTCAAGCGATTAAAAAAGAATCTAATTAATTACAAGCTCTTTGATTAATTAATCGCACATTTTTTGCCCTGCACATCTTTCACTCATACAAATCGTTGGGTGGATCAATGGGGGAATAACAATTTTTTAAATAATTTTTAAAAGCGCAGGGGGCACACCCCCCTCCTATAATGGTCCTGGCACCCATACATACAAGGCATCTTAAGCCACAATTATAATATAGTAGAATAACACCTCTTCACATTTCTCCAATACTGTAAGTGACAAAATAAATTCAGTAAGAGAGACCATTTTGTCAGGGAGTTAGTTAGTCGGTCACAGGTAGACTTGCTCAGTTTGGGTCTGAGCACCTGGTTCAGTGTGGCTGGCCACTGGTGCTAGGATCAGGGGCTGTGCTGGCTCGGACTGCTGGGTTAGCTGCTAAATGCTTCGCGTTGAAGTGATATTTTAGACTTGATGATGCCAGAACTGGACCGGGTCAAAGTCACCACGGCACGCGATTAATCAGCATAATTTTTTCTGTGATTAATAGACCAAAATTAACATGTTAATTCGACACCCCTAATAATCATACATATAGGACACACCAGTTTGCAATATAACACCAAAATGTACATGCCTCAGAAACCTCAGAAATGAAACAGATGAATAAAGAACTGTCTATGAAATGTACAGTTAGATTTGACTTTAATCTGAAGGAACAGCCTCTCCTGTTATGGCGAGGCTTTATATATTAGAACATTGCTGTGATGCTTTGATTGTATTCAGCAAAATATCACGATTGCATTCAGGTTTGGTAGGGGGATAACTGTGTGCGTATTATAAAACCTGTATCAGTACTACCTTAAACATCCGAATCTATAAATTTGAAGGGTGTCTGGAAACCTTTGGACAAGATATTGGCAGTCAAGCTTTCCAGCTCCTACAGAATGTTCTAACCTTCATTTAGATTCTTATATGTGTTCCTCTTTCTACTTCCAAAAGCTTCATGTATCTCACCCGAGATTGTAGCAAAACAAAACAGGCAACAGCCTGAGACAGCTTTCTTTCTTTTAAAACAAAATTTTTCCATAAACAGCAATAAAGATAAAATCTTTTGAAAACTTTCCTCTGTCTCATTAAATATATTTATTCAGGCCCATCCACACTGTAGGAAGAGCAGACTGTCCTGCTGGGCCATCCCGTTGAAAACACGGGTATCACATGGTCTCATACACACACCCAAAGTGCTCTTGGGAATGCTAACTCCTCTTATTGAGTCTGCCTGAAGCATTCAAGATGCCCACACCTACAGAGCAATGTTCAAGGCTGGACCAACCAGTTGTTGGCATCATCGAGCACCTCCTCTACTTCTTCATCCTCCTCCTCCAGCGGGTCTGAGGTCCGGTGGGCAAGCTCGCGGAGAAAGCTGGGCTCATGGGATGAGCTTGGATAAGTTGACTTGAGGCCAATCTTCTTCTTGGCAAGATGAAACTGGTCCCGCACAAAGTTGTAGAATTCGTACTCGTACTTCATGCGGTGGTAGAGCACTTGAAGAGCCTCTAGGGTGGGTGTGTGCTTCTTTACTGTGCCTGTCAGGTTCCCCACCTTCCAGAAAGCTGTAGGGGGCAGACGAAAGGCAACAGAGGTAAAAATAAATATGTAAATAAAATGCAATAAAAAGACCACAGGGAAAATGTATAAGGGCACAACTTATTCATGGGGGGGAGGTTAGGTGGGGGGGGGGGGCGTCTGCCAACCCCTGGGGCTTCTG
>JBBPCX010069365.1:0-11429 GCA_037974365.1 Hydrocynus forskahlii
AGTGTAAACTGTACAGTACGGATACGGGTTTACCTTTACATTTTCTTTAAGGCTAATGAGTTTAAAATGAAATTAAAATGTTCTGGGAGCATCTTTGGGGGCATATTTAAGGTTTACACTATAAAAATAGGGATTTTTAGGCATTTTTTTGACCAAATCACAACAGCGCAGTTTTTCACTATACGGGGGTGCTCTTGGAACGCAAGCAAGAAGCGGGAGGTTATTGTATATCAATATTTTATTGATTATCAGAGTCTGAAAGATCTTTTGTTTTACAAAAACGTTCGTCTCGGTCACCAACTCGTGGGTGGGAAACAAGTGCAGGGCTCGCACTAAATCAGCCGAATGGTGAGTTACATTTTTTATGCACTTTGTTGTTTGGTTGTATCTGTACCGGTCCGTGAAAATATAATTTTACATGATACCAGTCCATGGGTTGGGGACCTCTGCTGTAAATGATTGTACTGTTGCTCTTGTGGTTTTTTGCACTCTCTCTAAAGTCCTGTCCTGCCTGCACTTCTGTACTCTTGTAGTGTTTCTACTTTTTGCACCGTGGTCCTGGAGGAACATTGTTTCGTCTCACTGTGTACTGTATCTGAAATGACAATAAAATCCTATTTGACTTGACTTGTCTTGACGTGTATTGCAAATCCAGAAAGTAGAAATGCATTCAAAATCTACACCTACTCACACTTCAGCAGCGGAAGAATCCAAACACTGTTTTGTTTTTCTTTTCATGAAAAAATGTAAGACTTTTTTCCCCCAGAGTTCCGTTGCCCCGACTTGCCCTTGAATACCACGATTATCATTAACTACTGATCTTTTTAAATGGACTAAACAAATTAAACAGCAAAGGACTGGAGGAAGCCGAAGCAATTAGGCGGGTTTTTCTTTCTCTCATATTCTTTTCTGAAAAAACAGACAAAGGCCTGAGAAAGGAAGCAAAGAGAGCAAGAACGTGCTGACATTTCTCTTCTTTCTCCGACTTTCACAGCCTGAAGTGATTCCCTGCAGCAGCCCGGCTCCTGAACCTGTCACCTAGAACAACAGTGGTCAGTGTTGAAAATATGTCTATTATAAGGCAATTATGGTGCTCTGTAGAACCATTGGAAACATTTTTATTCGTCCAAAGAACCTTTTACAACAGGTTTTCCATCATAAAGAACCTTTAAACAATGCAAAGAAATTCAAACGGTTGAGTGCACACAGTTCTACTTAGAACCATTGCGTTTACTAAAGAACCCTTAAACAAGGATTTTTAAGGTGTACAAATACTTACCGTTCATGTTCTAAAGTGTACTTAAAAGTATCCGCATTTTATTATGTGATGTATTATTATTTACATTTATATTTCAAGGTTAAATATCACAGTATTCACAGCTGAAAACAAAATTTTTGAAACAAAACATACAGATAATATATTGTTAAAGAGACGTAAATGCTTAGGTTAATCTGTGAAAAAAATAACTTTAAAATACAGTGCCGTTTCTTTTTTTTTGCATATTTGTCACACATGTTTCAGATCATCAAACAAACTCTACTATTAGACAAAGATGACCCGATTAAACACAAAATGCACTTTTTAAATGATGATTTCATTCATTAGGGGAAAAAGGTTACCCAAACCTACTTGGCCTTGTGTGAAAAAGTAATTGCCCCCTAAATCTAAAAACTGCTTGTGCCACCCTTAGCAGTAAGAACTGCAATCGAGTGTTTGTAATTGGCATTGAGTCTTGCACACTTTTTTGCAGAATTGTTTCCATTCCACCATATTGGTGGCTTTTCGAGGGTGAACGGCCTATATAAAGGCATGCCAAATCATCTCAATTGCATTTAAGCCTGGATTTTAACTAGGCCACTCCAAAACCTTACTTTCATTTTTTACCAGTCATTCAGAGGTGGACTTGCTGGTGTGTTTTGGATCATTGTCTTGCTGCATAACCCAAGTGTGCTTTATCTTAAGGGCAAGAACTGGATATTCTCTATCAGGATTTTCTGGTAGAGAGCAGAATTCATGGTTCCATCGATTACAGCCAGTCATCCAGGTCCTGACCAAGCAAAGCAGCCCCAGACCGTCACACTACACCCACCACGTCACTTTTCGTCCTCTCAGAGCTTCAAGCGCCGCTTGTCTTGAACCTCCGATGCTCAAAAGAAGAGGAAGATTCTTAGTCTCTTAGAAGACTCTTAGTCTCGGCCCCCCAGTGGTGGAACAAATTCTCTCTTGCAATCAGATCTGCGGAGTCCCATCTTCTGAAGACCCACCTCATCAAGGAGCACATTGGTGACTAACCAGTCCTCTTGCTTCTCTCTTATACATAATTTCCTATACATTAAAAAATAAATACCCTCAGGCACTGACACTCAACTGTTTTTCTTACTTATGTATTAACCTCTAACTTGTTTTTTCTCTGACAGAATATTTTCTCAAAAGTCTTGAGGATCTTCAGGGTGCTTTTTGGAGAACGTGAGATGAGTCTTCATGTTCTCTTTGGTAAGAAGTGGTTTTCGGCTGGGAACTCTCCCATGGATGCCATTTCTGTCCAGACTCTTTCTTATTGTTCAATCATATACAGTGACCTTAACTGAGGCAAGTGAGGCCTGCAGTTCTTCAGAAGGTGTTCTGGGTTCTTTAGTGACCTCCTGGATAGTGGACCTCCTGTTATCGATGCGCTCTTGGAGTACAGGGGGTCCTTAAGTTACGACAGTCTCGACATACAACACTTCGAGTTTACAACGCTCACTCCCATAAAAACTTTTAAACATTGAGACGTGAGTGTTTTCACTTATTTACAGACTATGTGAGTGAAGTAGTTTGGTTGCATGCAGCGGAAGAATACGCAGAATACACAAACACGCAGTAACGCGGCATATGAGTGAGGGAGTTGGCGCCGCCCAGTATGCGTATCTACACTATTTTGGACTGTTAAAAGTACAAGTACAGTTTGTTTATGTCCTTTTCCTTTTTCTGTAGCTTAGTTGTGTTTTTATGTTCTGGATTATGATTTTACAGCTGTGTTAGGATCGGTAAGTGACTTAGGCTAGGGTTTGTTTCGACAAAATTTGGGCTCCATCACTGTCGTGGGAATGGATCTATGTCATAACCCGAGGACCCCCTGTCATTTAGGTATCCCAGCCATGCCGGAGAAGGTTCACCACTGTTCCAAGTTTTCTCCTTTTGTGGATAATGGCTCTCACTGTGGTTCAATGGAGTCCCAAAGCCTTAGAAATTGCTTTGTAACCCTTTCCAGACTGATAGATGTCAATTATCTCTGTTCTGGAGTTTCTTTAGGCCGTGGTATGATTTGTTGCTTTTTGAGATCTTTCACTTTGCCAGAGAGCTTCTGTTTTGGTACTTTCTAGATTGAACAGGTCTGGCAGTAATCAGGCCTGGTGCAGCTAGTGAAATTGAACTCAGCTTTCCAAAAAATGTGGTCAGTCACAGTCAATTCATGTTTTACCAATGGGGGCAATTACTTTTTCATATAATTACTTGTTCACATAGGGCCAGGTAGGTTTGGATAGCTT
The DNA here is from genome assembly GCA_037974365.1 of Hydrocynus forskahlii. NCBI lineage: Eukaryota > Metazoa > Chordata > Actinopteri > Characiformes > Alestidae > Hydrocynus > Hydrocynus forskahlii. The sequence goes on from JBBPCX010069365.1 coordinate 3,529, forward strand.
TTTTCCCTTAATAAATGACGTAATTATTTAAAAAGTGCATCTTATATTTACTCAGGTTACTTTGTCTAATATGAACATTTGTTTGATAAAATGTGCAAAAAATATGCAAAAAATTAGGAAGGGAGCAAATATTTTTCACAGCACTGTATGATAATTTCAGTTACTACATTTTTGAAGTGTTTTTTTTTTGCAGTGTATTCAAGATATCTAGACAATTTTGCTTATTTTTATTTCAAGACTAGACTCTCCACTCTTGGTGGGAGGTCGTTCAGTGCCATGGCTCCCAAACTCTGGAACTCACTTCCGCAATCCCTCCGTGACTGCTGCTCCATCTCATCTTTTAAACGCGATCTCAAGACCTTTCTTTTCAATGAATATTTCCATTCCACCATGACTATGTAATATGGATTTATGTGTGGGGTGGGGGGTTCTTTTTTTTTTTGCTTAGCGACCTTAGGTTTGTGAAAGGCGCTATATAAATGTAACTTATTATTATTATTATTATTATTATTACTTGAGAATAGGCCCGGGCGCTTCTCTCAGGCCCTCTTCACTTCACACTATGCCAAAATGTGTATGTTGTATTTTGAAACAGAATCAATATTCTGAATGTATGGAGGCAGGAGTGCAACCGTCGTCTAAATCAAAGGCTCATAGAGGAGAAATGTGGAAGAATCACACATAGATGCACATCTACTACAAAAAAACATGAATAACTGCAACAGAATATGCAAGTCTCAATGATCCAAGAGTCCATCAAAAGTTTTTTGAGCTAAGCTGTCTATTCCCACGAAACCAAACGCCTTAATTTTACCTCTTATGACCTTATTTTTTACCTTAATTTCCCATACAGGAAATGAAGGAATATTAAGGGGAAAAGTGCACAGATTTGGGTGATTAAGGGGTAAAACTACTGAATTGTCCCCTTACTTTTTCAAATTTGCCCCTTAAATAATAGAACCTCCTGAAATAGCACTTTAAATTTAAGATTAAGGGGTTTCACACCCATGCCTTAAATCTTTAGGTCAAATAAATGGGTTGGTTTCACAAATTAATGGCCACTTAATTCAAATGAAGGGGTTTGGTGTATTTTCAGGGGTAAATTAAGGCAGTGTTAAGCTCATTTTAAGTACATTGTGTTTCCTAGTATAGTGAAAACATTGTGTTTGACGTGGTGCTCAGTAGCCTGCCAGATGAACCAACACTAAGCACCGAGACCGCGAGGGTTTGTCAGCGGGATGACTTGTTTCATCTGTTTCATCCTCAGTGAAAATAGAAAACCAGCTATGGCCACACACTTGCAACTTTGTGTCAAAAAAATATCCAACTGAAGTGCGCTAACCTCATAATCCAGGCTTATTTCAACAAGCCTGGCTAACTTTCCCCAAATTCGGTTTCGCCAACGAGGCTAAGCTGAATCTCATCTTATTTACTATGGCAACGTTTGCTTCTGGGGCCAGTTTCACTAAAGTAGTTTCGACTGGTCTATGGGGTAAGATAGGTCTTAAGTTTGTTTATAGACCAGTCTAATGCAAGTAAGACAGTTTCACAAAAGTTAAGACCAACTCATTTTAGTTAGCCACCTTACCCCCAGGCTAACATAGGTCTAAAGTGCTAACAGCAGAGAAAGAGCAGAAAAACAGAGGAAGAGATGCTCATAATTTGTGGTTTGATGATGAATTTATGGAGAGAGCTGTAAGACGGAAAAGAGTTTTCAGGGATCGTACAAACCCGCAAGGAACGAAATACTTCATACTTTAAATCTTTTTTGAACCACGACAACACCCCGGACGACAGCGGGATTTACACTGTTCACGGACGTGTTAATCTTTTTCCCAACGGCGTTTTTCTTTTTGTTGTTGCATTCTTCACTGAATTTCCAAATAAAATGTCTTTATAGGTGTCGAATTCCTCCAAAATACACAGATTTTCCGAATGTGTGAAAGATGCAGCACGGTTAGATGTGTCCGCTCAGTCCGCCATTTTTTTTTTGTTTTGAAAAGAGTCTTAAAATACCCACATTTCCTTGCAGCATTGTACTACTTAAGATAGTCAGGGTCTTAACTGCTTTGTACAACAGTATTATTTAGACGTCTATGCCAAGTCTGACTATACTCTATATCTAAGTTATAGTTACAGTCTATCTTTGTAAAACCAGCCCCTGGACAAACATGTTCTCTCTCTCTGTCTCTCCCTCTCTCTCTCTCTCTCTGTCTCTCTCTCTCTCTATCGCTCTCTCTGTCTCTCTCTCTCTCTCTCTCTCTGTCTCTCTCTCTCTCTCTCTGTCTCTCTCTCTAACTATCTCTCTCTCTGTCTCTCTCTCTGTCTCTCTCTCTCTCTCTCTCTCTCTCTCTTTCTCCCATATCATGTCCCATATCATTTCTCCCATAAAATGCATTTACATAAACAACAATTCCACGGCCCTTTATTCACGATGAGGGAGATCTTGAGATTTTCCAGATACATATTTGTACGAATACTATAGATTTAATACACAAAGTGTTTAATACACATAGTGTTAAATATTTGTGTAAATTACTGGAACCTTACATTTCTAATCACACTTGTCACTCTAAAACTATTACAGTTTCACAGTCTTTGTGTATCGCATGCATTTCTTTGTCACCTGCGCATTTCATGACAGTGTTGGGGATGCAGAACACTGAAAAGCTACAGTGCCGTGAAAATAGAAATTCATCACATTTCCCAGCCATGTTTGCCATCAAGGAGAATTTCTCTGGAGCTGATGGTGCTGAATCTAAGAACATCCAATCGCTTACCATAAACAGATCAGTACCAGTTCATTAGTAAAGTTATTGGAGCCACAGACCACACCCATATCAGACTAAGAGGTCCAGCAAGTCCCTCAGTATTAATGTACAGGTAAACACTAATGATACATTATTTCAAGTAGATCTACAGTAAAGTGCTCGTCAAGCAAAGTGGTTGTCCTCTGTCATCATTACTATCTCCCTAAATGTTTCAGATGAAATGAAATGCAGTTTGGGTTTTTAAATGAATTCTGTAAAAATGTAGTGCCAACTAGACGTCCCAGGACCTTCTAACTCCACTCATGTTGCTCCTAAACCAAGCATTAAAATAATTAGTATTATATATTTCACTTTTTTGTCTCAGATGGCGCTGAATAATTCGCATGCTGTCCTGAACTGTTTAACAAATGTGTTAAAAAGTGGCTGTAAGACCTAGTCCTGGATCTGAGGTGCAGTTTCAGTCAGGCACTACCAGACAACCCTCTACTCCAGAGTTGCCTACAAGCCTATAGTGAGTAGATCAAGATCACCTGAGTACTGGGCCCACATTTAGTAGAAAAAGACCCTTAGGGACAGTCTACCTGTGCGAAGTATATTTAGCCTTGTCTAGTTACTGAGCTGTTTGTTATCGGACCCGGCTGTGGCTTTCTGAGCCTTGTTTTTGGGTTCTGGATTTCTCCTTTGCCATGTGGATTTGTATTTGTTTGCCTGTGTTTGGATTTTCTGGTTTCTGGCCTATTTTGACTTTTGGCTATCTGGACTATTTTGGCTGCTTTACTCTTGGAACTGAATTACTCATTAAATTCTATTAATTTGGTTCTCTGCATTTGGGTTCATATTCGTGCACATCACAGTGGCCTTAAAAGTACCTTGACCATGATTAGAATCTGTATAAATGAAGATGTTGTTTGCTATTGGAACTACACATTAAAATAATTCTAATGAATCTTCAATGCAGAAATCCTTAATGCTAAGAGGTTACTTAATTTACATTATTACGCATTAAGCCTGTCAGCAATTTCTGCCAAGCAGCCTCACAAGCTGTGTTTACAGCTGTAGTGTTCCCTTTGCTGGTTATTACCAACTGTCTATTCTTTGTGCGTTTACATTAATAACTCTCGCTCTGACTGGATAAAAAATGCGTCTCTTTCTTTCCCTTACATTCTTCCCAGTCAGGAATCGATTATCCAGGCTGCCTTAAATTGCTCGAAAGTGAATGAGGCTTACTTGCCAAGGCCTGTCTTAAATTAGCTGGAATAAAAAAAAGAGAGTTTTGTTTTTAGAACTCATTGAGTCTGAAGTCAGCTGTTAGGTTAACTTAACTCTTAGAACTCAGAGCGTACAAATAAAATCAGTGTAAAACAGTGTAAAACAGGTACTTTGCAGGGTCACGTTACAAGAGCGCCTGTGTATAGTGAAAAACCGCATTGTTGTGATGTGGTTAAAAAATGCCCAAAGATGCCTATTTTTATAGTGTAAACCCTAAATATGCCCCCAAAAATGCTCCCAAAACACTTTAATTTCATTTTAAACTCATTAGCCTTAAAGAAAATGTAAAGGTAAACCCGTATCCGTACTGTACAGTTTACACTGAACTCCTGCAGTGCTAGAATGTAAATACCGATGTTACCCCTGTATAGACTGGACTGTAATTCATGCAGCACGTTTTCTTTGGTATAAGCAGGTAAATACAGTAATAAATTAATTTAATTTACAGTAATAAAATACAGGGCTTTAAGAAGAACAAAATGAAAAACACGGGAACACTGGAGAGCTCCACGGGGGAAATTCTGGACTGCAGCGTCACAGGGCAGCAGCCAATCAGCAGCAAGGAGAAATAAATAGATTGGCTACTTTCAAACCTCCCGCCTCTGAGTACAGCTGACTGTGACGTCCAGGCCCCGTGCGCCACACCCCCTCGTCCTCATGCTGGTTGTTTATTCTGAGTCTGATTCTTGCTTGATTGTCGTTTGCTGCTTTCTCTCGGCGTGTCGCTGCTCAGCCACTCTCCAGAGCCCCTCCCTCTGTGGGTTGTCCCCACCCACTTGCGGGCAGAGACTATCCTTGTGCTGGTTGTTTATGTTTGGGCCATGCCCCCTCGTCCTCGTGCTGGTTGTTTGTGTTTGGGCCACGCCCCTCGTCCTCGTGCTGGTTGTTTATGTTTGGGCCACGCCCCCTCGTCCTTGTGCTGGTTGTTTATGTTTGGGCCACGCCCCCTCGTCCTCCTGCTGGTTGTTTTTGTTTGGGTCACACCTCCTCGTCCTCGTGCTGGTTGTTTATGTTTGGGCCACACCCCCTTGTCCTCGTGCTGGTTGTTTATGTTTGGGCCATGCCCCCTCGTCCTCGTGCTGGTTGTTTATGTTTGGGGCGGTGCTGAGCAGCGGAGCTTCATTCCGTTCAGGTGTCTGGTTGCCTTGGTAACCGCCGTGTGGCGCATGAGGCCCGGGCGTCACAGTCAGCTGTTCTCAGAGGAGGGAGGTTCGAAAATCCGCCATGGACTGAAACCATGACTGCTGATCCACATGAAAGTCGGGGGGATACTGTATATATAGTCTTTATACCATAGACATACCATATTCAAGACATACCATATTGTACTTTTATTTTGAGTTCTTTTGTACAGATTTTTATTTAGGTTTTATTTAGACTTAAGGTTTTATATTGTTCTTGTTTCTGTGTCTCTGTTTGTCTGTGCAGTCATTATATAAGTAGCTTCCTCTGGGATCAATAAAGTTTTCTGATTCTGAGTCTGATTCTTGCTCGATTGTTGTTTGCTGCTTTCTCTTGGCGCGCCGCCGCTCAGCTGCTCTCTGGAACCCCTCCCTCTGTGGGTTTTCCCCACCCACTTGCGGGCGGAGACATGCTGAAATTTCTTCCAGGTTCAGAGATCTTGTGTTATTTTAGAACAAAAATAAAAGAAATTGATCACTTTTGTTCTGCACTTGTTTTCTTTTTAAAAGACCAGTATCGATTATGAATATTATTACGCTTTTTAAATTACAGTAACTTTTCTACGTGACACTGGAACACCAAACAAAGCTCAGCATGACGTCTGACACAACACAAACTGGGGGAACTTCCATATAAGCAGTTGTTTTGCTGTATGACGACCACTTTTACATGAGCCTCAATGTAATTATCTCCTCTGGTGTGATGTTGTGTTGCCTCTGTACGTTGGGACTGTGTATCTCTTTAGCGTCTAATAGGGCTTTTACTTTTTTTATACTTTAGTATTTGTCTGTATTCTGATCAGGATTTGTGTTCTTTATCCATCACTGCTCTGGAACACTTCAGGCATGGGCGTCACCGCCATTCAATCAGAGGGGGACGTGTCCCCCTCACATTTCATAATTATTAGTTTGGAACCCCCCACATTTAACATTAAATATTAGTTCACCCAGCGCTGTTGAATCTTGAATCTTAAATCTTTTGCGAAAGAATCCATTCACCTTAATCGATAGGAGAATACACAAACCCCTGGAAATCCGCTCCGCGTTCGTCCCCACCCGCTCAAAGCCCCGAGACTTTGCACGCGCAGCAACCCACCCAACCACCCACCCAAACCCCTGACACCCCTGACTTCAAGATAAATGGCAACACAACCACATCATGTTTCCTGGATGTCTGCAAACTCATAACCATTGATCCCATTGAATGACTAATCCCCCAGAAGCGAGACCATTTTTAGTTTCTATTTCAATATCTGTGCAAGCTTTTAAAAGCAGATGCTTACAGTTATGGTATCACTGTGTTAGCAGACTTGAAACAACAACGGGTATTTTTACTGTCATATCAATACTTGGGAATTTTATTTTACCAGTGTCAATTTTTTTTCACCATTGAAAAGCCCGAATCCCCTTAGAAATATTTCATAGAACAATAGAAATGTCCAGATTTCATTATATAATATACTGATTGTCAGCATTCCTGGCATTTTCTGCACGTACATCCGATTACAATCGTCTACAGTGATTCTGGTCCTCCGGGACCTCCCGAAAGTTTGGATTTTTCCTGCATGCATTAAAATGTGCACCCGCAGGGGTATGTACTGTATATATATAAATGTGTGTGTATATATGTGTGTGTATTTGTGTATGTGTATACTATACTGCACTGCTGGCATAATCTTTAAAAGATTAGATTAATTCATGATTTGGAGATATGATATGGATCCCGGAATGTGTGGGAAAGCTCCAAAAAAGGTTGTATTTTCTTGATTTCCTCCATTAATCATGTTGAATTGCGCTGATATGACTGCATTCCCAAAGACTGGGTCACACACAGTGTTTAGTCTCCGTTATCTGGTTAATCAAGAAGAACAGATACCCAGACACAATTACACTTCACAGGGTCTTAATGTGTGGGAAAGTTTATGTTGGTGTGAAAATGTCCTGGGTATCATAGAACCCAATCGTATGATGGCACAAACGAGCGCTTCACATCATGACTCAGATCTTCACAGCACACATTTTAACAGCGCCATGCTGGCTCTCCAGCGGGCATCGCCTTGGGCACTTTGAGCGATGCCACAGAAGAACCGTTTTTGTCATTCAGATGCGTGAACAACTTTTCAAAGGTTTCCTGAATCTAATGCAAAAGTTCTGGGAATTTCTGGTGTATACCTTTTTAAACCTTTCTGAGGTTTAATGCTTTTTTACACATTTCAGTTACAAAAGTAGCTATTTTTAAGAATCATCAATTGAAAGATTCCTTCGAGAACCAAAAATGGTAGCTCTATAGTGTCACTGAACTACCAGTTTTTAAGAGGGTATGGAAGTGTCAAAGCCAGGTCTGACACTTTTCTCTGGAAATAGTACACCCGCACACATACACACACACACACACACACACACACACACACACACACACACATACACTACCAGTCAAATGTTCATTGTTTTTCTCATTCAATGATTTTTTGTTGTCCAGATTAATATTGAAAACAAACAAAATAATGAAGGAACACATGGAATTATGCAGTAAACAAAAAAGAGTTAAACCAGAATATGTTCTGTAATAAGGTAATGATGGACTGTTCTTTCTTTTTACTTAGTAAAGTGGTTCTTGCCATAATGTGGAGTAGAACCGTAGTGGAACAGGATCACTAACTGTGTACCAACCCGACCATCA